>CAKNWT010265614.1:955-12841 GCA_932066315.1 Andricus coriarius
ATCAAAAATGGAATAGTTAAATTTGATGTTAATGACAATTATTTTTAACAAAAATAATAGTATTTTCAACCACAGAGATGAATTTTCAAGCAAGAACATTAATTTTCTATCAAAAAGACAAATTTTAAAGAAGATACATTGATTTTTAACCAAATAGTTGAATTTTCAAATAGAAACGATACGTTTACAATCAAAAATAGAGTAGTTAAATTTTCAGTTAAAAAATTCAATTTTAAACAACAAAAAAAGAATTTTCAAAAACAAGGGTAAATTTTCCAAAAAGTAGATGCATGTTTTACCAAAGAGTTGAATTTTATACTAAAAACATGAAGTTTCTACCTAGTGTACTCTAGATTAAAAACAAAGTACTTTTATTATCTACTTCACTTTTAATTACTTTAAATTTACTGGATTATGAGTGGATTGTTCTGATTAGACTGGATTACTTCTGAATAGAACTGGATTACTTAGGATTACAAAATAATCAATAAATGGATTATGTTGGATTACCAGTGGATTGTCCCGAATAGAACTGGATTACAGCGGATTACAAGTGGATTATAAGGGGATTACCATGGATGATATATGGATTATCCTGGATTACTAGTGGATTGTGCAGCTTAGACTGGATTACTTCTGCATAGAACTGGATTACTAACGATTACAAAATAATTAATAAATGGATTACGCTGGATTACAAGTGGATTGTCCCGAATATAACTGGATTATCTCGGACGAGAACTGGATTACAGCGGATTACAAGTGGATTACGCCGCATTACAAGTGGATTACCCTGGATGATATATGAATTACTCTGGATTACGAGTGGACTCTGCGGATTAGACTGAATTACTTCGCAATAGAACTGGATTACTTAGGATTACAAAATCGTAAATAAATGGATTACGCTGGATTACAAGTGGATTGTCCCGAATAGAACTATATTACTTCGGTCGAGAACTGGATTACAGCGGATTACAAGTGGATTACGCCGCATTACAAGTGGATTATAAGTGGATTACCCTGGATGATATATGAATTACTCCTGATTACGAGTGGACTGTCCGGATTAGACTGGATTACTTCGGAATAGAACTGGATTACTTAGGATTACAAAATATTAAATAAATGGATTATGTTGGATTATCAGTGGATTGTCCCGAATAGAACTGGATTACAGCGGATTACAAGTGGATTATAAGAGGATTATCCTGGATGATATATGGATTACCCTGGAAGACTAGTGAATTGTCCAGATTAGACTGGATTACTTCGGAATAGAACTGGATTACTAAGGATTACAAAATAATAAATAAATGGATTACGCTGGATTACAAGTGGATTGTCCCGAATAAAACTGGATTAATTCGGACTGCAACTGGATTACAGTGGATTACAAGTGTGTTTCGCTGTATTACCCTGGATTAAGCGGATTACACCTGACTACCATTTCAGACAACCGAGCGGTTCAACGCATTACCAGAGTTGTTTCCCCCTCGGGTCATGTAAAGTTCGTGTATTCAGCTAAATGCCGTTTCTTTTCCCTTTCTCGCGCAATCCGATTCCAACGACTAGCCAACAGAGGCAGTTTCGCAGGTAGTTCCTCGGGTAGTTCGATGTACCAACTACCAAGTGGTATGGTAGGATAACCAATCTTGTTAAATGATCTTCTTCCCGGATCCGTACAACGACCTCTTCTTCGTTCGTTGATTCGTTCCTACGAGAATTATAGCAGTGGTCATGCTTCAGGAAAGTCAAAAGTAAGAATTCATACTTTTTGTTTCGCTCAGCAAACAGTCATGGCACTTAGATTTGACATTGAAGAGAAAATGCCAAGAAATTATTATTTCATATCCTTTCCTCCCTAACGAGAATTCCGAAGATAATTAATTTTAAATTATACTGGACCAGAATTATTTTGCACTGCTTTACCAATTAATAATTATTAACAAAATAATAGTTTAATTTTCAAACAATAAGGCAACATTCTATGATTAGCAATTATCAGGACGGTCAATAGACCAGAAAACCGGAAAATTGATTAGCGATTATCAGGATGGTCACTAGACCAGAAAACCGGAAAATGATCAGGTAGTTTTATAAAACAGCGAGAGTTTTTATTTTTATTTAAATTAGCAATAAGCCAACCCAATCACTTAATCATCCATTTTTTAAGAATTAGTTTATCGTTGTGTATTCTCTTCCAGCATACTTTGCCGGATTATCATTTTCTCTTTCGGAATATTTTTCTCTTCAGGAATATTTGTCTCTTCCGGAATATTTTCGTCCTCCTTTTCTCTTCTCTGCCTAACCTCATTTCGCCAACATAAATCACAGGAATGTATGCAGAAGGGCAAACAGGGATTGCCACATTCCTCCCTGGATCAAATCCAAAATCTATTTCGATTAGAAAATTTTCCATTCCGGAATACGTTCCAGAAGATTAATTTTTAAAATTGTTGGAATTAACTTGGTTGAATTCACTATGAAATCTTTGGAGTTATTTAGAATCTCGCTCGCAAAGAAATGACGTTGACGATGAAATATGCCGGAAGACAAAATTAAAATCCTTTCTCCGAAATTTTGTTCAACTTGCTTTCCGGGGTTTTTGGGTCGCTGAAATCGAATCTCAGGTCGAAATTTTCGAATTTTGAAAATTGAAAATGGCGGACGAATTTTGTTGAAACATGAACTAACAATTAATAATTAATAACAGTAATAGCATGGCGGAAAGTTCTGAAAAATTTCTGAAAAATACCTCAGGGTGTATTGAGTAGATAAAAAAATTTCCTTTTTGATTTTCAAAATAGATTAGTGGAAAATACATTTCTCCTGGAAAAAGTACTAATTTTGACTATTTGTTTATTTAAGGTGTTTTTCAGTTAATAATTCATGTGTGTTCATATTTTTATACGTATTTATGTTCTATGGACTCAGTTAAATAAAAAATCTGGTAAGGGTTAAAAACAACAGGTTTTTAATTATTTTTTGAAATGCTTCAATTTTGACAATTAAAAATTGTGCACTTTGAAAGGCCAATAATTTAATTTGATTAAATATAGTAAAATAATTAAATTTTGAATGAACCAAGTTTAAATGGGAAATTTTGAATTTTTTTCGATGTTGTGCGTTTTTAGACTCTCTATATTCAAAACTGTTTAGTTTTGTAGGCTTGAGTTTCAACTTTCCAAATGTACCTAATTAAAATTTTTGTAAAAATCATTCTCACTTTAAACATATACAATTTTTTAAGTTTATTGCCAGTCTTCTAAAACTCGTAATTCTTAAGTTTAAAATTAATTTTAAATTTTACAATGTTACAGGCTTAAAATAAGGAACTCGAAGTTTTTGAATTTTTAAATTATCAAATTTATTAATTTTAATTATTAGATGCTGAATACAATTCTGAATATTTCATTTTGAAAGATCCTGAAAAATGAAATTTGTTCTTCAATTTTCAATATAATTAAATTTGTTCTTCAATTTTCAATATAATTAAATTTGAAGTTATTCGATTTAGACCCTATTCAATTAAAAAATGTCAACTCTGATGAGACTTTCAATTTGATTTCAACATGTATCATCTGGAAAGACTTTATTTATTTATTCTTATTATTTTATTCATTTTTATTTTCTAATTTAAATTATTCAATTTATAATCGGTTTCAATTTGGTAGTGTTCAATTCAAAAGGTGTAATATTTAAATTTTCAACACATTCAATTATTTAGAAGAAATCACTGTATACTTTTAATTATAAGCCATTCAGTTCTGAACACTTTTAGTTTAAAATCATCTAATTTATAAAATTCCAATTTTCAATTATTCAATTTCAATTTTTTCATTAAATAGTATGTCATTAAATAAATAATTTGAATTTTGAATTATTAAATTATGAATTTGAAGATTTCAAACTTCAATTT
Organism: Andricus coriarius; assembly: GCA_932066315.1. Classification (NCBI taxonomy): domain Eukaryota; kingdom Metazoa; phylum Arthropoda; class Insecta; order Hymenoptera; family Cynipidae; genus Andricus; species Andricus coriarius. Next base: position 4,878 of record CAKNWT010265614.1, read on the forward strand.
AATATAAAATTGCACAGGATAGAACGATACAATTTAAGATGATTCAATTTTAATTTAAATATTAGCTTTTAAAAGTTTAAATCAGAAATAAGGAATTCAATGTAAAATTTTGCAATTATTAAAACTTTAAAAATGTACAATTTTGAATGTTGGTTGAGTAGTTGTACTAAAAGTTTTATAATTTTGAATATTTGAATTTCGGGGTTTAAATGACCGAGAACATTATTTAAACCACAAAAAAAAGGCGGGAAACTAACACAAACATTTGATCGCAAAATTTTTAGATGCGCATAAGGGTCAAATTATTATCAAAAATATTACATTTAAGATTATTATGTATATAAAACAATAATTTATCTAAAAAAAGTGGAATAAAGAAATATATAGAAAATTTTGCTCTCACTGTTTTTGAAAAACTGATTGGGTTTTTGGATGACTTGAAATTGCTCCTGAAAATCTTAAATTATATCCATTGGTAAGAGAATAAAATGTAATTAAATAAAATAAAAAAACGATTCGTTGATCATTTGAAATTTTAGTATACTTGACATAGTAAAATCTAAAGATTCTATAAAGTTTATAAAGGTATCTTCGGGTTTTGAAAAGTTGTAGAAAATGCTAACGGCTCCGAAGTATGCATTTTAAAATATTTTAAGGGATTTCTAATTAGTTAAAGTGATTTCAAGAGATTTTAAGAGATTTCGAGGAATTCTAAAAAATTTCTTAGGATTTGAGACCAATTTAAGAGATTACAAAGAATGTTATGGAATTTCATAGGATCTAAAAAGATTTCAAGCGATTTCAAATAATTTCTAGAGACTGTAAAGAATTTTAAAAGATTTAAAAGATTTCCACAGAATATTTTCGAATTTTAATCGATTTGAGAAGATTTCAAAGGATTTGAAAAGATTCAAAGCGTTTTCAATGGGTTTCAAATCATATTTCAGAGAAAATCACAAAAGTTCAATGATTTCAATAGATTTCAAAATTTGTTTTTTTGAATTACAATGTAGCAACAAGCTTATTGAAACAAGTTGTAAACAAGCTTATTAATACACGAAAAAAATGTAAGCTGTCTATCGATACCAGCAGATTATTTCACTCTTTGACAAAACATAACTAAAATAAATAATTTCATTTTTATTTAAAGCAGCTTCTCACCTTCACTCAGAAAAATGTTTGTTTAAATCGAAGTAATTCTTCCTTTGATATAGGGTCAAACGAATACTTTATTGAATTACAGAAATATTTGTTTGATTAAAATGAAATCTATTTGATTCAAATACACCATTGTTTAACTCAAGCAAATTTTATTTATATCAAACAAATTTTATTTGTATCAAACAAATTTTATTTGTAACAAACAAATTTTATTTGTATCAAAGAAATTTTATCTTTGATATAGGATCAAACAAATGATTGTTTGATTGAAACAAATATTTTTCTGAGTGTTATACCATGGCTATTTCGTTTTTCTAAATTTAGGAAAATTTTATTTCTATAAATTGAAAAGCCATTAATGTCGAACCGTAAACAATTGCCATTAAATCGGTTTTCATAATTTAAACAAAAAATTTTGTAAGACAGTCAAATTTTTTTTCCGTGTACATGAAATATAGAAATACTCTATGAATGGCTACTAATGGGTCAAACGTGGTCACAGATACTTCTATCCTACAGTTTTATTGACAAAATTTATAAGAAATAAGAAAAATCACAAGAATCGTGTTTTTTTCGGCTAGTAATATAACATTTCCTATGAAAATATTGAATTAAAAGATCTATTGACAAATAATTAATAAAATAATACTGAGTCATCTTCTGCGGTATCATTTGAGCTTCAGATATGGTTTCCTAACCCCGGTTTAAATTAAAACATAAGTTTGCAAAGTCGTGAATGAAATATTTATTTACAAGACTGTATCAAAAATTACTGACCAGTTTGGCCTTGGTAAAAACAGTAATTATAACAAACCTGAAATATAACACTATAAAAACTGGAAATCTCTTTTTTCACGGTATCATTTTTTGCGTGTCCTGTTTTTGAATAGGATAACTTCATGCTGTTATTTTCAATCTAAAGCTCTGTGTTCCCACCAGTGGTCTCTTCTTAGTACCACTCGAGACTGTTTTTCTGAGTCTTATTGTAATACCTGAAATTAACCCTGAAATAATACTTTTTTTACAGAGGACAAACGGTTCTTCGACCATTATGTGGGAAGCATCTCAGAAATGTTAATTCTACCATCACCTCACGTTGTTATGGTCGTGGGATCAAATAAAGATCCTATAATTTAAAATTTTAAATAATTAGTTGAATTTAAAATTAAAAATTAAATTTTAGAATTCGATGTTGGTCAGCTGATATCGTTTTCATTCGACTCTCTTTTTCATTCGTTGCAGATGAGAGACCGACGCAGGCACGTCTGGGCAGCCATCCACATCTGTAACGTTCTGCTACTCGTAACAGTCACAGCCAGTCCATTGTACATCCCACAATTCTTATCTGGAGGTAAGTTGCAAATTTCAAGTTGCAAATAGGTTTTTTCATGAATTAAATTAAATTATTATTTATCTTGCGCTCAGCGAGCGTGAAAAACGTACTTACATATCTGTTCTTTCCCCATAAAGAATAGGAAGCTTCTTGCATGTGTTTTCCTCATATTTATTATTATTATTATTGTACTGTTAATATATAATGAATTTTAATGAAAAGAGTCTGCGGATATTTCATATCTTTGAGAGAAAGTCTTCCTTATCATCAGTTTACATAATTTAAACAATAACTTTTGCTTATAATTAGCTAAGTGAAATAGCTCCTAAAAATTAAATCATTAGAAGGAAGGAAAAGGCAGCATAGTTTCGTTCAAAACATTCTTTGAATTATTTAAAAACTATTTTCTAGCTGTAAAATAGTTGAAATCAACTAATAATTACTCAAATTTAACTAATTCTCAATTAAATTGAAGACTGAATTATTGTTTTAACAATTGGGTTCACTCCAAGCCTGACGCACACAAACCAGACCTTTATATCATAGAGTTTTTTAAAACTTTTGATACTTATTTGTTTAGCAGAGTAAATATAGATTGCCAAAGATTTTACTTTGAAAATTTTAATTTTTCATGATATTGCACTTTTTCTATTTTAAACACCTTTTGGGTATCTAAAATACGTATGCGCTACAGGCTTTACTACTTAGCTCGGTTTCAATCTAACTATAACTGCAAATCTTTTTTTTTTGTGTAGAAAACCCTGGCGATTCGAAATTTTGAGGTTCCAATTGATTCCAAAGTTCATGATTATTTTTCACGTTTGAATTTTCAAAAACTCGATTCCCAAAAAATGCCTATCATACTGTGATGATATCGCGATTTTCATTCTTGATTTTCTCGGAAGAGAATCATTTTTCTGTTGTCAAACGTTTCTTCTTCCCATTAGGCATCCCCATATCTCAAAAGCAAGTTTTTATTTTTGTAAAAAATGGAACATTAGTTCTTTAATCGCAATCTAAAGCTAAAAGCTTTAATCTAAAAGATTAAAAAACGAATTTTGACAAAAAAAGGTCATGAAATTTTAATCTCAAAATTCTCAGTCGATCTTCTCGGAATTAGCTAATTATTTTACATCAAACTTTGTTTACCTGCGTTTTCGTTGAAAAATATCTCAGGTTTTTCAAAATCATTGAAATCTTGGTGTGCTATTTGAAATATTTCGAAGATTATGAAGCCATTGTGAAATTTTTTGAAATATTTGGAAGATTTCTGAAATTGTTGAAATCTTTGTGAAATTTTGAGGAAACTATAGACAAATTTTTAATCTTTGTGATATCTTCAAATATCTTTCAAATATTTTGAAATCTTTGAAATATTTCTGAAAACTTTGAAATAGTTTTTGAAATTTTCAAAACTTTGTTAAATTTTCGAAATCTTTTACAATCTTTGAGCAATCTATGAAATGATTAAATTCTTGGTTAACTCTTTTGAAATTTTCGAATTCTTTAAAATCTATGTAAAGTCATTGAAACATTCGCAAAAACTGTGAAATCTTTGAAATATTTTTAAAATTTCGGAAATAGGCGTATTCTTCGAAACCCTTTTGAAATATTTGTGAAATCATAAAAATCTTGGTAAAATATGTGTGTGATATTTGAAATATTTTGAAAATTATGAAGCCATTGTAAAATTTCTTTAAATGTTTGAAATTTTTCTGAAATATGAAATCTTTGTAAAATCATTGAAATCTTCTAAATTTTCGTGAAATCTTTGAAATATTTCGGAAATCTTTTAAAACCTTTGTGAATTCATTGATATCATTGAAATCTTTTGAAATTTTTGAAATATTTCTGAAAACTTTGAAAAAATCTTCGAAATTTTCAAAACTTTGTGAAATTTTCGAAATCTTTTAAAATCTTTGAAATTGTTAAATTAATGACTAAATCTTTTGACATGTTCGAATTCTTTAAAATCTATGTAAAATCATTGTAATATTTGCAAAAACTGTGAAATCGTTGCAATATTTCTAAAATCTCGGAAATATCCGAAATCTTTGTGAAATCATAAAAATCTTGGTAAAATTTTTGTGTGAAATTTGAAATCTTTTGAAAATTATGAAGCCATTGTGAAAGTTTTTTGAATATTTCAAATATTTCTGAAATCTCAAATCCTTGTAAAATTATTGAAATCTTCTAAATTTTTGTAAAATCTTTGAAATATGTCGGACATCTTTTAAATCCTTTGTGAATTCATTGATATCATTGAAATCTTTTGAAATTTTTGAAATATTTGTGAATTCTTTGAAATCTTCGTTAAAGTTTTAGAATATTTGTAAAATCTTTGAAATCTTTGTCAAATCTTTAAAATCTTCATTAAAGCTTAAAAATGTTTGTAAATATTTGCAATTTTTGTTAAAGCCTTCTTTGAGATCTCTGTTTAGGCTTCAAAATATTTGTGAAATCTTTGTAAAATCATAAAAAATTTTTGTCAAATCATTGAACTCTTTTAAATATTTTTTAATTCTGCGAAATATTTTGAAGCCTTTGTGAAACTATTGAAATATTGTAAATCTTCGTGAAAACTTTTGTAATCTTTGAAACATTCATGAAACCTGTGAAATCTTTTTAAATATTTGTGAAATCATTGATATCATGGAAATCTTTTGAAATTTTTGAAATCTATGTGGTATTTTTAAAATCTTCGGTAAAGCTTTAAACTATTTGCGAAATCTTTCAAATCATTGTAAAATTATTAAAATCTTCTAAATTTTTGTAAAATCTTTGAAATATTTCGGGAATCTTTTAAAACCTTTGTGAATTTATTGATATCATTCAAATCTTTCGACATTTTTGAAATATTTCTGAAAACTTTGAAATAATCTTTGAAACTTTCAAATCTTTGTGAAATCTTTTCAAATCTTTGAGAAATCTTTGAACTTATTAAATTCTTGGTTAAATCTTTTGAAATTTTCGAATTCCTCAAAATCCATGTAAAATCACTGCAATATTTGCAAAAAGTGCAAAATCTTTGAAATATTTCTAAAATCTTGGAAATACGCGAAATCCTTGAAATCTTTGTGAAATCATTAAAATCCTGGTAAAGATTTGTACTTTGTGTGATATTTGAAATCTTTTTATTATTGTGAAGCAATTATGAAAATATTTTTAAATATTTGAAATATTTCTGAAATCTGAAATCTTTGTAAAATTATGGAAATCTTCTAAATTTTTGTGAAATTCTTAATATATTGCGGAAATCCTTTAAAACCTTTGTGAATTCATTGGTATTATTGAAATCTTTTTAAATTTTTGAAATCTTTAATATCATTGAAATCTTTAGAAATTTTTTAAATCTTTGTGAAATTTTTGAAATCTTCGTTAAAGCTTTAAAATATTAGTAGAATCTCTGACATCTTTAATATCATTGAAGTCTTTTGAAATTTTTGAAATCTTTGTGAAATATTTGAAATCTTCGTTAAAGCTTTAAAATGTTTGTAAAATATTTGCAACTTTTGTTAAAGCTTTCAAATATTCGTGAATTCTTTGAAATCTCTGTTAAAGCTTTAAAATATTTGTGAAATCTTTGTAAAATCATTCAAATCTTTGTGAAATCATTGAAATTTTTCAGATATTTCTAAAATCTGCGAAATATTTTGAAACATTTGTGAAACCATTGAAATATTTTAAATCTTTGTAAAAACTTTTGTAATCTTTGAAACATTTATGAAATATGTGAAATCTTTTTAAATCGTTGTAAAATCATTGATATCATTGAAATCTTTTGAAATTTTTGAAATCTATGTGGTATTTTTAAAATCTCCGGTAAAGCTTTAAAATATTTGCGAAATCTTTCAAATCATTGTAAAATTTTTAAAATCTTTGTGAAATTTTTATAAAATTATTAAAATCTTTAAAAAATTTGTTAAATCTTTAAAGTATTTGTGAAATCTTTGAAATATTCGTTAAAACGTTGAAACATTTGTGAAATCGATGTTAAAGCTTCAAAATATTTGTGAAATGTTTTAAATATTTCTAAAATCTGCCAAATATTCTCAAAACTTGGTGAAACCTTTCTTGAAGCTTCAAAATGTTTTCGAAATCTTTTCAAATTTTTATGAAATCTTGGAAATCATATAAATCTTATTGTAATTTTTGAAATCTTTTGAAAATTATAAAACCATTGTAAAATATTTTTAAATCTTTGAAATGTTTTTAAAATGTTTTGAAATAGTTGGAATCTCTGTGAAATTTCTGAAATCTTTGTCAAAATAAAAAGCTCTGAAATACTTTGAGATTTTGAACTTCCACATCCATTTCCTTGAACATGGATAACATTTTTTATCAAACTTTTTGGCCTCAAATAAACAACACTTTGGCTCGGGAGTAAATATTTATTTTGTCTTTGAATAGTGATTTCGATTTTACAGAATGTTTTTTCACTTCTTTGAAATATTATTTCTGTTCTGTCACCCTTCAATTACCCCTGTTAACCGTAATAAAAAATTTAAGCTTGTTTAATTTTGGATTTTTCGCTTGAAATTATCTTTGCTTGACCTATTAATCAAGTTTATTATCTAAAGATCCAGCTGCTTCAAAGGCGTTCCTTTTTTCGCAGGAAACTATATTTATTATCTAAAGACCATTTTAAAACCATTTATCTTCGACCTACACCTTCTGAAGTTAGGTTTCCACGAAGAAAGTAAAACTAAAATTATTGAAGAACTTCTTTGAAAGCAAAGTACTATCATTACTCAAGTATTCATGTCGTTGGAACCTCATTACAGTTAGTGAATTTTGCGAGGCTGAGTCGTGTATGTGTTAGGCTCAAAGACCGAAAACGGCCAAAGACCGAAAAAAACGACCAAAACGCGTTCTGGCCGTTGCAGAAATGCCAGAACGCGTTGTGGCTGTTTTGAAAACAGCCAAAGACCGAAATAAACGACCAGAACGCGTTTTGGTCGTTTTCAACACGACCAGAACGCGTTCTGGCATTCTTGAAAATGCCAGAACGCGTTCTGTCCTTTTTCAAACGACCAAAACCCGTTCTAAATGGTAGTTTTCTAAAGGGCTGACTCGAAATTTGGTAAAAGTAATAATTATATTTGTTTTTGCATGAACTAATTGTATGGTATTTAGAATTACACTTAACATAGTTGGACCGACATTTACACTTTTCACCAATACAATACCTCCTAAATTTACAAGATATAAAAGAAACGCGTCCTTTCCTTTTCCAAACGCCCTAAACCCGTTCTGATTGGTAGTTTTCAAAAGGGCGGATTTGAAACATATTACGTTGGTTTTACGTTGGTCACTTTTTGTGGACAAAACTCTGTCACAATTATTAGCTGCTTCATATTCACAGTTTTTATATAAAATATATAAGATAAATGAATGTCGCATTGCTATTAGTAAAAACTAGCTGCTGCTGCTTGAAAATTATTTAAACAATTTTTATAAACAAATACAG
>CAKNWT010265695.1:494-15528 GCA_932066315.1 Andricus coriarius
CCCCCCCCCTTCCCCCTTGTAAGATAAAGTGAGATTCGTTCCGACCCCCGCAAAATCTTACTAAGATTTTGTAAACTTAGGGAACAAACATACATATAAAATGTAAACTCTGTTAATTAAATAGTCGTGAAACCTTCATTAAATTAGTTTAAGAAAATAAAGTGTATTATTAACAATAAGTATTTAGTTTTAAAAACATACAATTTCATAATTTCTTCAGGGCGTAAAAGTATGTAATCCGAAATCAAAAAGTGTGCAATGAAATCTTAACTTTATTTTCTCAGCATAATTTCCAGTTTAAAAACCTGATACTTTAAAAGTATTAAATATTACTTAAGCTTTTGTTCAAAATATTATTCCTTAGTCTATACATTATCAAAAATTTCCATTTATTCATCGCAGTCTTTCCCATTTTTCTCGTTTTTCCATTTAAATGTGAACTGAATTAATAGAACCCAATAAGAAAATCCAACTATATTTGGTTGAAAGTTTGAACAACTTTTATAAAAATTAATTGTTTCGGTTGAAGATTCATAATTTTAGTTAGAAATTCAACTTTTTTGTTGAAAATTAATTGTTTCAACTGAAAATTTAATTATTTGGTTCAAAATACAACTGTTTGGTTGAAAATTAACTTTTTCGTTGAAAATTCATATTTTCAATTTGAAAATTCAACTATTTGGTAAAAAATGTATGTATTTTGTTGAAAATTTCTTTTTTTCGGTAGAAAAATTAGCTTCTTGATTGAAAATTCAACTATTACATTTTTTGTTGAATTTTTTTTCTTTTTTGAAAACTGAACTACTTTATTAATTCTTGAGAAATAGTAAGATTTTACCAAATCCCCTTTCCCCAAATCGTCTTCCTTCATTTTTGGATGGCCCTTAAATAAATTCACGAACAGAATTTAGTCCCCAAAAATTACGTAAAATAGGAGGTCCTGGTGAAACGAGACATATATTGAACTTTTTTGGTACTTTAGTGCTTTTTTATCGTCACTTTTTTGGATCATAAATATTACGAGCACTTGTAAATAATTTAAAAAAAAAATGAAACTTTTCTAGTACTTTTTCCTCTATTTGGACCTTTAAAAATTTGTAATAAAATTTGGTACTCGCAATGGGATTTTTTTACTTGGGCATCTGAATTTCAGAATCGAGATAATTAAATAAACTTTAATAAATAAATTTTTATAATATTTAATAACTTTTGCTTGTATAAATCAGTCAAAGTTTACTGAATTTAATACCAACAATTGTAATATAATAACAATTTTAGGCCTTCTGTTTTACTGTGAAGAATACATATTAATTTTTCGTGATTGTTCTCAATCCACGAAATTTGGATAGAAACATTTTTAAATGAATGCGAATATGACTCAGCTTCAATCGAAGATTTATATAGGTATATGATAGATAAAATTTAAAAATACCCTACACGCGATGTCGAAAAGTTATGAAATTCTCATTTCAAAGAGAAATTTTATCGTAGATTCTTGGAATCTGCGCCATTGATGATCCAACGCAATAGACGCAGTCTCACGAGACTTCACAATTTACGGTATTTCGAAAGTATTAATATATAGGAGATATTTTCGAACGTTACCACTCAAATGCGTTGGCGGAATTCGTATATAGTTTTTTCGCTTGATCTGCGCCTTAAGAGTTCTCTGAATTTTTAATTTTGTTAATTTAAAAATTAGCAACAATCGGAATATCATTTGAATTCTACTTTTGCATAAACTGAATATTTTGCAAATCAGGAAAATATCTATTTCCTATCCCATTGTTTAATTTTGATTTTCATTTTTTTCGAAACTCAAATATTTTCTATTTCAATTCTTTTAATTGTTGATTATTTGTAATGAAAAAACTTATATTCTCTTATATACGGTACGATTAAAATTTTAAATAAATTACCCAAATTTGTAATCATTGAATTTCCAATTACTCGACTTAAAACGCTTTTAAGTTAACAATGTTCAATATTAGAGCTTCCAATTCTAAATTAAATTTCAGACAGCTAAAAGTAGTTTAACTCCAAACAATATTAATTTAAAATTGTGAAAATTATAAACCTTTCACAAAGAAATCATTCAATTTATGTCTTCGATTTAAAACTGTTAAGATTACCGCTTTCAAATTAAAATAGTACGATAGTAACCGTTTTAAATTTCAAAGCATATATACTTTGAAATTATAAAATTTTGAATTTTTTGAAATGGCACAATTTAGGACGTTTCAATGTGGAATATTTTAAGACATATTTCAATTTTGAGGCTATTAAATTAAAATTCTCGGGTTTTCAACGCTTTATTTAAAATAATGAATATTTTAGAACTCCAATTTAAATTATTCGCAACTAAAAAAGAAATGTGGAAAAAGTAAAAAAGACCGATTTCCATACTATCCAAAAATGATGAGTTGCCAGATAGCGTTGCAAATTTACAAAATTTTAGGTTTTTCAGAACCTTTTAAAAAATTACATTTTCGGCTTATCCAGATCATTTATAAAAACTCCATAATTTTGTATGAAGTCGTATGAAATCGTGCGTATTTTAACGATAAGTAAATGATATTGCAGACAATTTTGCTATTAAATGTAATTGAAAACTGAGATTTGTTTTATAGGTTAATAAGACGCATTAGAATTATATTCGAAAATGGATTACTGTGTGAGAAGCTTGTTAATCGGAAGGATTTATGCTTTGTAACGCCAATGAGCATGATAAAAATTATATAACCATATCTCCAGAAGAAGTTCGAAAAAATGTGCAGATAATGATAAAATCCCGAAAACAGTTTCTTTCACAAACCATCCTGATTCAGGCGCAGTGAACCGCGAGATAACGCGATAGAGAGTTAATTATAGATCAAGAATTCTAAATAAGTTATGGTCTATATGATTAGTATAAAAAACGATTCAAACACGCTCATTAATTACGTAAAGCTAACTTTTACGTAATTAATGGGCGAAGAAAATACTTCTGATCTTTGGATTTAACAATGAGTTATAATGTGAGTATGAATCCCAATGCGCTAATTTCCCATCAAGAAGTGCTTATTCTAGAGAATAAGCTTGAAAATCTAGGAACTTTATCACCATAACTTAGATTTCATTCTTCATTCTTAAATTTAAGTCTCTTTGACACTCTACTGGCCCGTAACTTTTAAAAATCTACCAGATTATAGTTCAATGTTTATTACTTTTTTGTAGACTTTTGCAGAACATTTGCAGACTTGCCTGAAGTTTAAGAAAAAGTTTTTCTGGTCTTTCAAATTGGGATACTTTCCTATTAAAATACAGTCGTTTTGTTATCAAAAGTTAATTTAAAGTTTTTTCAATTTGAAATCTTTCAAATAACTGAACAATTAATAGCTAAAATTTGAATGCTTTCTTAAAGCCACCAAATTGAAGAAAAATTGTTCAATTACATGAAATTTCAATTTCCACTTATTTGAATGACTTATGAATTAAAAATATTAAAAAATAAACTCTTTTATTATACGAGTACTTTTAAAATAATGGTAGTTCATACAGAAAAGTACAGAAAAATCAAATCAATAAAATTAAAATATACACTGATGGAGGCTGAATTTAATTACGGTTTCGGGCGTCTCTTGCAGTAGCCTTGAAACTATATCCAGCCTGTGCGAACGTAAATAGTCAGAGGAGTCTGAAACATTTCCTAATATTACGCAATATACGTTCGTGAGTACCCGTGCACTGCTCCTTTGTCCCTACGCTGCCGGTGGTTCACGTTTGGGTAAACACCCTCTGCCGACTCCGAGGGCTCATCCTGAAACCGCCGCGGCAGAAATTCTCGGAATTAGTAAATCCGGCCTGTTTAAATCCAGCCTCCAGTGTATTTTAATAAATAAATTTTTGTTTTTAAAATAGCGAACTGTAACATCCTTTCAGTGATTTTTATATTTTAAAATTACATAGCTATGTGACGTGATAAGTTTCAGATGTCATACAAAATCGAAAATTTAAGTCAACATTTTTGGTTAGTAAGAAATTCGAAGAAATGAAATAAGTTTTAATCCAGTTTAAAAATGTATAAAAGTTTAAAAACTAGTTTTGCTATTAATTCCACATATTTTTATTTCAAATATGCTCTTATAATCTGTTTAATTGCAAGGTAAACTGTTAAATCAATTGTACAATTCAAACCTTTATCCAAAGTAATCCTATTTCATTAGCACCATATTCAGAGTCCCAACATTCTTAATTGAGCTACTTATAATAAATTCTACTGCCAGTCCCTTCTTTAAACATTTTACAAACATAGTTGGTTCGTTTCTAACAATATTTCTACCTAGATCAAGGATAAACATGAGTGGTTTAGCTATAATTTTTCCCTGTGTAAGAAACAAAATGTAACATTTTAATCATGATCAGCTGTTCACTTTATTATCATTATATAGAATAACTTATTTCTAAGGTTAATACAGGAAGAATGCAGTAATTAATAGTAACACATTACAAAATAAATCTAACACATTATAAAGCTAGACTTTTTATGAAGACGCGATTTAAAAAGGAAATTGTGCCTGAATTAAAATATTTCTCACATAAAAACATGAAAAAATGTTTATATTTTACAGATTTTTCTGTAAACAGTGAACCCCAAAGATATTTTTTGTATAAAAACATTGCAAACAATTGACAACTATAATTATCCGACGTCGGATAATTTTTATCAGGCGACGGATTCACAACCACAGTCACAACTTTATATATACTTGTTAATTGTTTGAAAGGTTTTTATCCAACAATGATAAAACATATATCTGGGATTTACTGTGCATCTTTCACCTCTGAAGCAAACCGGCAATTAGTTAATTAAAAGTTAATTAATTTTCGATGTTTCAATCAATTGAAAATGTTTTTCATTGTACATTTGTAACGAAATAGGGTGCACATGTCATAATAACTTAGAGTATATAATGGCATTAAAATGATGGGCTCAATAAAAAAAAGTGAGAGTGAACCCTCTTATTCTGAGGTTACGATATGACAATATAGATTGTAGATGATTGCAAATGATGTAAGCGCGGAATGAGTGGATTAAGATATTATTTTCTTTCCATTACGCATTTGAATCTATTTCTGATTACTGATCGGTTATTAGATTATAATTTGTATTCGACAAAGACACAAAAGAACCTTAAATTAAATTATTCCTAAAATTGATTCGATGTCAGATCATCAAGTAGAAAATAAACCAAAAAGTACTTTAGAAACGAAGATTTGATTTTAAAATGTTGAGTTTTTCTTCAGCATTGCAAGTGATCGAAATTTCACATCCTTTTACTTAATCGTACTTCTGCTATAAGTCAATTGATTCATTTGTATATATACAAATATATGCATAGCAAAAACCCTTCACATATATGTGAAAGGGTTTTGCTCCATGCTTCTATCCCTTCCGTAATTTTACTGTGAAAACATTTCTGCTTGTGAACAAAAATTCGTTTATGTCGACATAAATTTTTATTTCTTTTTTTGAAAAAATGTTGAAAAATGCTTTACAAATACGTACAATAGGGCGTATCGAAAAAAAGTTGTTTGTGTGAAGTTCTTATAGCAATGAAAACTTTCTTTTGGGAGTCAAAAACGCTCCCCTAAAGTTTCATAACAAAAAAATTCATTCTGTCTCCGCATCGTAGATATAGCTAAAAATCACAAAAAACGAAGTACTTCTTCAAATTGGAACAGCAACCAAATTTTTCTTAAGATTTAAATTATTATCAATAAAAATAGTTCAAAGCAAGTCGATTGATACCTGTATAGCGCTCATTCCATTACAATATTTTTTACCCTCGCTAATTGACTTTGAAGTTTGAGAAAATCGAAAAAAGTCTACTTTTTCGCTATTTTGTTAGATTCAATGTAAATTTCTCGACTATTTGACCATATAGTGTGCGATATACGTTAATGAGAATGTATTTTCAATATGGCGTAACAATAATATATAAGAAATGTTGACATCAAAATAATTTGTATTGACTTCGAATTACAAACAAACATTTAAAAGTGATATATTGCTCTTTATTTGACAATGTAAAATTAATTTTCGGTATAGAAATTATCAGAAAAAATGGTTTGAAGCAAGTGAATTTGTATCTACAAAGCAAAAAAAAAAGTGACCTTGAAATTTCAAAATATCGAAAAAATCGACTATTTTGCTATTTTCTTAGAGTTACGGCAATTTTTTCGACTATTTGACCATGAAATCTCTGATATACGTTAAGAAGAATTTATTTTCAATATTTTACACCAATAATATATGCAGAATGTCGATATTAAAATCATTTTTATTGATTTTGGATTACAAGAAAATATCTAAAAGTGATATATTGCTCTTTATTTCACAACACAATTAATTTTCGGTGTCTAGATAAGGTAAACATATTTTCGAGTGTACCTAGATTTACACTTTTACAGTAAGGAGGCAATTTAAATCGTTTGTATGTGACCAAAATAACGTAAACGATTAAAAAAAGCCCAAAATTAAATTTTTTCGCTATTTTCTTAAAGTTAGATGACTTGTCAACCATGCGACCAACATGCGGTTCAAAAATTAAAGAGGATGCGCAAATTGAAACTAATGTCAGAAATCAGCATAAAAGTAATACTTTGATAATTTAATGACATTATAACAAGCTAATATATGTTAAGACTATTTTTTTATTTGATTCTATTCAGAATATATTTTAAGAAATGTATAATACTCGCATGATGGTCACATGGTTGACAAGTCATATAACTTTAAGAAACTAACAAAAAAAATTAATTCTTTGTCAATTTAGGTACAGTCGAAAACATTTTACCTTATTTAGACACCGAAAATTCTTTTCGTTGTAAAATAAAGAGCAATATATCACTTTTAAATATTTTCTTGTAATCCAAAATCAATAAAAATGATTTTACTATCGACATTCTGCATATATTATTGGTGTAACATATTGAAAACACATTTTTCTTAACATATATCAGACGTTTCATGGTCAAATAGTCGACAAAATTGCCTTAACTCTAAGAAAATAGCGAAAAAGTAGATTTTTTTTCGATATTTTGCAATTTCAAGGTCACTTAGGTAGGGCAAAAATATTTGAATATTTTTTTGCTTTGTAGGTACAAATTCACTTGCTTCGAAATATTTTTTCTGATGATTTCTATACCGAAAATTAATTTTATTGTCAAATAAAGCGCAGTATATCACTTTTAACCCTTGCTTGCCACACCTCCGCGGAGTAACACGCTTGCCACACTGGGATGTTGGCCACCCCAGCCATATAAACTGTAATAAAATATTAACTATTGGATGTTTTTCTCTGAAAATCGGCATGGAACTTCTTAAAAGCTTACTTTACAATATAATATATGATATATAGCCAAAAATTAAATTTAAGTACACTAAAAAATGTGCAAAAGCAAAAAGAAATGAAAAATTATATTTTTTACAAAAAAATTCATATTTTATTTATTTTTTAATATTAAGGGCTAAAATTTCAGCTGAGTCTTTTACTGATGTGTCACTATAAGAAAATAAATATTGGTTCACAGTATCTTTCAAAAAAGGTATTTATTCTGAGAAATGAAGGACGAAATTTTACGTAAAAATTAGCTATGCATTTTTGTCAAAAAATTATATTTTATTTGTGAAAAAACAGAAAATATTGCATTATTTTTACTTAAAATATTTTTTTAAATTATTCTTAAGAAAAACTAATCCATTTAAAGTATTATTTTAAATTTTAACATCAACAGTCCTTGCACATAGGTCGCTGTGCAGTTGACATACTGCAGGGTGACAGGATATACAGCCTGATTTGCTTTTCCTGTCTTCTTTTCTTGTGCAGATTTCACATCGAAGTTGAGTTTCGAATACAACTCTCTGCACATTTTCGGATTGAACATTAACTCAATTTTTTTAGCGGAGTAACACGCTTGCCACACTGGGGTGTTTGACACCCCACGCAATTTTGAACAGTTACCACAGACACGTAAACTAGTGCAGCGCTATGTCAATTCTCTGAATAGGTACTGGCAGTCTCGAATTATTGACAAATATTGATGTAAGGCGATTTCCTTCACGTTTAGTTACTTAAACACTCAGAGAAATGTCTTCTTGTGACAAAAGGATGTTTCTTGACGTGAATGGAATTTCCTCTAAAATTGAAGGTTGAGAGGATTTTAATTTGTCTCAACAGGATCCTTTTGCAGCGAAAAATTTTCCTTATGCGACTAACTTCACCTAATGTTGCAGCCAAATAATTCTGTTTGTGTAACAAATATATTCACGTCGTTCAAAACAAACCAGGCAAGAGGACGATACTTTTGTTTCAAGAAAACTTTTTTTCTGAGTGAAAATCACGAAGGAATAGTAAGGAGTGGTATCACCCTATGTGTTTGGTGAGCAGAGGTGGGACGAGCGACGTCCAAGAATTCGTTAATGTTTGCCACGGCTGAAAATTTCGTGTCCGTGCCGCGCACATGCGCAGAGCTATTTTCGCAGTCACGTGTTTTACCCACTCCCCTGTATTATATTTTGACATCTCGATGCATACGTAGGTTATGTTCGTTTGTGTTTTTATTTTGTTGGGTGTATATCACGTTCCTGAATTAAAAACGAGAAGGAAAATGGCATCTAAAATATGAAAAGGATCTAGAAAGTGTAAGTACTACAATAAAATTATTATAATGATTTATGGATTACGTAAGTAAGGAATAAAGTTAATTTCAGTGAAGAAATTTTCAAAATACAAGTTCAAAACTTTCGACGCGTGTTGACATCGTTGACATGGCAACCGCCAGTGCGCCTGTGCGTGATGTCGACACGAAGTTTTTAGCCGTGGCAAGCATTAAGGAATTCTTGAACGTTGTTCGTCCCACTCCCCTCTTACAGGGATACCACTCCTTACTATTCCTTCGTGGTGAAAATTAAGAAAAAAAATGCCTGGGGTGTAATCCGCCCCACAGTGACAAGTAAGAGTTAAATATTTAAAAAAAATTCAAAGTCAATACAAATTATTTTGATGTCAACATTTCTTATATATTATTGTTACACCATATTGAAAATACATTCTCATTAACGTATATAACATATTATGGTCAAGTAGTCGAGAAATTTACCTTGAATCTAAGAAAATAGCTATACAGGTGTAAATCGATTTGCTTTGAACTACTTATATTGATAATTTAAATCTCAAACAACATTTTTTTGCTCTTCAAATATGAAGAAGTGCTTCGTTTTTTTGTCATTTTTAGTTATACCTACGATACGGAGACAAAAGGATTTTTTTAAAATAAACTTTAGGGGAGTGTTTTTGACTCCCAAAAGAAAGTTTTTATTATACTTATTATACTTATTGCTATTAGAACTTCGCACAAACAACTTTTTTTTCTCTTTAAGCCCTAACGTACATTATCTTTTTAATAATAATTATAATATATGTGGGCGTCCGCATGAAAAGGGCCCTTATGGCCGGTTCTAGTTTAGGTTCTATTTTCGGGCTTGAGAGGGGGATGATACTGGGATCTATAGTGAAGCAATTGAGACTATACTCATATCCAACTACACTGTTAAAAATAGTATTAAATTTAAAATACCAATGTATATTAAAATTCATATCTCAAGCATATGATATCGCTATTTAGGTACGTGTTTATTAAATTTCGTATACATTCGTGATAATCGCTCAGATAATTACATTTTACACAAAATCAAAATTAAATTAGCAGTAATTTTCGATTCTTAATGATGAAATATGATACCTTCTTAAAATTAATCAAAAACAAAAATGGATTTCAAGTCGAAAAGTTCCATTACGTAAATAAATGACAGATCTAACCTACAATTAACTGTACTCACATTAAATTTCTACCATTCAGGGCAAATTTTGGAAAGAGTTCCACATGTACGTTGCACTTTAATCATAAAAAGCAATTCAATTGACGAATTCTAGGTTATTACTTCAATTCCAAATATTTGATAAGATTTAAAAAATAAAAGCACTATGAGTTTTCAATCACGCTGCTATACCGACTTGTATATTAAATTTAATATAAAGTGTACATCTATTCATATTTTAATGTATATTAAATTTCAACTACCGTGTATGCAAATGACTTCATATACATTTGTATTAAATTTAATACAGATTTTTCTAACAGTGTAGAGATGCACGCCGAGCCGAGAATTTCTTGCATCTCGCCTGATATTGCCCGTATTCGAGATATTTTTGTTGTCGAGATTTTTTGGTTTTCAATTGTTTAATCTCATCCCGTCCCGACTTGAATATGCAAGCAAAAGCGGGCAAGATTCTCGATAATATTTACAGTTTGAGTTTGACATTTCGCGTAAATGTCAAAAATAAGGTGGCAGAATTGGAACATTATGGAAGTATAGAATCACGTCGAATACGGCCGAAAAGAACCATCGTCAATTTCGAGCTCAACAAAGTAATGATTTAATACTAAATAAAGTAATTGGGTATAATAATTTTCCAAAATCTAACCAATTCATTGATAATACATTAGGTTAGAAAATTGTAAAAAAATTTAAAACGTAAAAGGGTAGAAAATATAAAGGAAATAGTGCAATATTTCTCATAAACACCAAAACCAGGAAACTAATATAATTTTTTTTCATACAGAAATGAAATTCATTTTAGTAACAAAATTATTTATAGCACAATAAAGTAATATTAAAATATATGGTAAATGTCCCAGTAATCGCGACGATCCCAATAAACCGTGAGATTTAGTTATAATTTGAATATATTGTTAAAACTTAAAAAATATGTGAGAAGTGACATTAAATGAAAAAAAAATCATTTATTTTTAGCATTTTATAGCAGCAAATATCAAATTTCAGTACATTTAAATGAAATAAAAAGCAATAAAATTGGCGTCAAAAGTACTGGGACGTTTACCTGATTATTTTTCCAAAAATTCGTTATATTTTTCATATAAATTTTATTTATATATTAAAATACATTATTTTAGATTTTCTGTCCTAAGAATCTTAATTTTGTTTACAATTTTCTAACCCAATGGTGTTATAAATAAAGCGGTTAGTTTTCGTAAAATTATTTCAATTCAGTTAATATTAAATTATTATTTTGATGACCACAAAGCTTCCAATAGTCTTTCTTGGCCTTGTTTGTTTTCATGTGATTCCACTTCCATATTTTCCAAATTCTCATGCATAATTTTTAATAGGGGAGCGGCGGCGAATGCGGCGCACATAAAGGAAGATGCACGATTAAAATTCAAATATAAAGTAAAATATTTTAATAAAATAAATTTTGTGTAGGCTAATATCTTACCAATGCTCTATGCAAGGAGATAATTTAATTGAAATTAATTAAAACACTTAGTTAATGTGTTTTCCAAAAAGTGCATTTGCGCCAAGTTGTCCTACCTTGTTTGGTAATGTGGCGCGTTTCGATTTCGATTCATAATTATTGAATAAAAAACAAATTATGAAGAAAAATTAGTACACTTTAATAAAAATAAGATAAGTATATTTACGTTTATTATTATTAACATATTTGAGGGATTATGTCTGCTGAAATTTCAAGAATAATTGTTTCTTTAGCCGTGCAGAATGTCTCACAATAATTTGACGGTTACGTCTTTTGAAACGTCAAGAAAACAATTTTTTGTTAACATTTCAGAATGACTCACCAATATGAAAAATAACATAATGAAGGATATATTTAATTAATTATTAATGGGGAAACTGACCATTGACTATTTTCAGTCTTTCGTTTATAAACTCACACCTAGAAAAATAAAGTTTAGGAGTACTACACATTTTTTATTTCAAGATAAGCTTACAGATGTTTTATATACAGTAAATCAAAATTATATTGACAATAAGTACATTTTATTCTTTTCCAAAACAGTTATAATGATTCTACATTCACATAATATCATTACTCTAAACCTTCTAAATATTTATTCTGTCAGAACAAACCTAGCCTGAAAACTGGTAAAAAGTTTTCCAGAAACAATTATTCTAAAATAACTCTAAAATACAGGATAATTATAAGAATAAAACTTATTTATGTATATTAGAAACGAAATATTATTACTTTGAGAATTAAGATTCTCGGAGCAAAAAAAAAACTACAAATTTGTGCGCCAAGTTACCTGCCGATTTTAGTCCCGAATGCGCCATATTAGTCGCATGTGAATAGTAATTAATTAAGGTCTTTTACATGAAAGTTTTCTAATTTTACTCAAAATATTAAATTTTAAAGCATTCAAGAAACTCAGAACAGTATATTTCCAAAAAATTTTATAATTTTACACGAAACTTCAGTAATTTTTTACTTGTTTTTAGCTACTCTGACAATACAAGCGAAAGTACAAAAACTAACTTTTCGTCATAAAAATCGGATAATTAATTTAATTATCTAAATTTTTTGATAATGTAACGTTGAAAACATATATACATGCAATGAAACTACATCCACAAGCAGAAAATACTTTAATATTCAAAAACTCGAACGCGCCACATTAGCCGCCGCGCCGCATTCGCCGACGCTCCCCTATTTACGCGAGATGTCAAATTGTAAACATTATCGAGAATCTTCCCCATATTGCTCGTCTTCCAAGATTCTCAACCAAAATCACGAAATAGGGGACAACTTCTCGCTATAGTCAGACCGGATAGTTCCCAAAATCGAAGTTTTCTTGTCTCGTCCCACCCTATACGTAATTCTATACCAACTATTAGGACCCTTTCATGCGGACGTCCACATATGTAATTGTAGAGAATGTACTGTTTGCAAAAAAATGTTAATTTTGGCAATTTCTTCATTCACCATACTTTTGCAAATAAAAGTATTTACATTTCTCTTGCACTTGTTGGTGCAAAGAATTATTTGAACTTTTTTTTCCTGCATTATTTTTCCCAAGGATAAACAATATCCTTCTTGTGACAATTTTTGGAAGTAGCACACGAAACTTTTGAGGCTTCTATACATTCGTAAAATTTATATATTCTGGATTTATATAATTTTGGACATCATTGTACCATATTAATGACAAAATCATTTTTTAAGTGCCAGTTTTAAAAATTGGTTCATTTACTTAATATTTGAAATTACTAATCTTTTAGTTTCAAAAATTTTATTTTCACCTTTGGGTATAAAAATTAAAAAAATGTTTCCAGAATATACGCAGGTGGATGGACAATGTGACTCGCAGCGTTAATCAGCGACTGTAATCTATGACGTGAGTAGGTATCATCTGAGGATTAAGAACCAAAGCTTCAAAGCTCAACATGTTGTCTCCACATATTCGACTTATTCATGGCTCTATTTTAACGATAGTAACATCGTCCAGCTATATTAAATGGCAATAACCAGATGGGATCCATTCACTTCATTCATCGTTTTTTAATCTATGCTGTTTGCAAAAAAATGCAGATTATGATTTCGAGATTAAACCTGAGAATAATGGCCCATCATTTAAACAAATAGCAAAAGCTAAGGCAGTCTATTTCAATACGTTGAGGCTCTTCCATTCAAGAAAGCTAGATAAAAAATATAAATAATTTGCTTTTACACTACCGTCGGAAATTGTGCGCACAACTCTTGTGAGCGCTATTAAAAATCACTGCTGACTTCAAACCACGATATTTCGGTAAAAAAAAGATAGGGAATTTTTCAAATCCCAGTTGGAAAGCTTATGAAATTCCACGTCTACTGGTACCCAACAAATATTTTTTTGACCTTCTGAAAATGATACAGCACGTGAGAAGTTTAAAAACAAAATTCAAGATTTTCTCAAATTTTCTACCTCAACTTCAACTTATAGCACGACCTAGGAAAATTTTTTTTTTAACCTCAAAACTATACGACATCGAGCCTGAAATCTTATATTTAATTTAAGCCAAGAAAACTTAAGAAATCTTAATGGGTACCCGAGATATGATTAAAAATGTTCAATCGTATCTGAGCTCAATTGTACAGTAATTGTGTGCATTGTGAGTAATTTAGCTCAGATACGATTGAACATTTTTAATCATATCTCGGGTACCCATGAAGATTTTTTAACGTTTTTTTGACTTAAATTAAAGATAAGGTTTCAGGCTCGATGTTTTTAAACTTCTCACGTGCTGTATCATTTTCAAAAGGTCAAATTACTTCTTACCAAATCCATTCTCACGTATGGCTGAAAAATTTGGTTTCATATTGACCATCAGTCATGGAAAAGCTTCAAGCATTTGAAAGAGCCTGTCTCAGAGCATGCTTAAACATATATAAGACGCCTGAATCAAACTTTACTCGGAGTTACCCTAATAAACAAGTTTATAATAAGGCCGATATAAGTAGAATTGGCAATTTCATAATTAAGTTAACGCGAAACTACATAGCCAATTCTAAAGTCATAGAAAACAATAACCTGGTTACAAACATGTATTATCCTAACCACGATTATTTTGAAAAAATTAGACACAAAGGTAAAACCCCGCAGAAGCTTTTCCGCACCTAGATAGCCTAGGGTCCCAAAATTAAAAAGTCTCATATCCAGTTTAAAATTATTCGCTGCTAATTAACTGCAAATAGCCACCGTACAAAAAATATATGTCTGCAATTATATGTAAGCGTTCAACTAGTAATTTAGAATGTTGAACATCCAACCGGATTAAGAATTTCGAACATAATAGAGCTAAGAATAGTTTTTGTACTTTTTATTCTAGTATTAGCACTAAATATCAGTAGCTGATACAAACCTAAACTTAAGCCAACAATCCATGAGTACGAAGATCGTAACTCATAACTGTAAAATCTACGAGCAATCCCTCTGTATGGGATCAAGTAGAATAACAATCGATTTGCAAACGTTAGTTGTAGCTTGATGCGTAGGTTCGAATCCCCCAGCGTGCGTGCGAAAGTTAAGTTGTTATATAAGCATTGTAACATACACCTACCGATTAAATATAAGTGTATCCAAAATATATCAACAATTCAAAAGTGCACTTCCTTAATAATTAATTTTTGAA
>CAKNWT010265711.1:0-26672 GCA_932066315.1 Andricus coriarius
GTGCTATTCATTTTGGTTTTATTCATTGAAAATACTATGGGAAAATCCAAAATTAAAATTTTTAACAAAACTACGCGAAATACAAGAACAGGTCTTTAAGAGCAATTCTAGCTTTCAAAAAATCCTACAAAAATTCTTTTAACCGTTTTTCAATAGGACTTTTTATTTTGGTTTTATTTATCGAAAGTACTATGCAGAAAATTGAAAATACAAATTTCGATCCAAACGGCGTGAGATAATGAAAAAAATTTCAACAAGGAATTGCAGCTTTCAAAAAGTTTTACCAAATTTATTTGAACTATTTTTTGATAGGACTTGTCATGTTGGTTTTATTTATCGAAAATACTATGAAAAAAGTTGAAAATTCACATTTTAAGCCAAACCACGCAAAATATGAGGAAACGTTTTTGGAGGAATTTCAGCATTTAAAAATTCCTACAACATTTCTTTAAATCATTTTTTTGACAGAACTATTCATTTTTAATTTATTTATTGAAATGGATGTGCAAAAATAGAAAATTCCAATATCACGCCAAAAGACGCGAGATACGTAAAAAATCTAAAAGAAGACTTGTAGGATATTTTGTTTTATTCATCAAAAATAATATGAGAACAAAAATCCTATTTTGAGCATAACAACGCGAGATAGGGGAAAATGTCTGAAGAAAGAATTGTAGTTTTTTATTGTAAGGCAATTCAGAAAATAAATATACATTTATAAATGTGTGTCAAAAAACGAGCGCATAGCGCGAGTGTCACGATAAAAAAAGTGTACCTCAAAGCCTACTTTTTGATAAAGTTTCATTCAAGCATTCCAAGTGCAAAGAATAAATATCCGAGCGCGAGGTCTAAATATGTACGAGCGCGAAGCGCGCTAACCAGCAGACGCGCGCCGTAGGCGCTCTTTTCGGCACATGCGCAGTTGAAAAAGTCGTGGTCCTTTAGCGAATTTGCGCATCATGCATGTCAGTGTTTTCCAAGTGGTTTTGTTGACGTACGAAGTGACAAATATATAATTTTTTTTGAAATAGTACAATTGGCCAACTCATAATTAATATAATAGAATCAAAAAGCGACCCAAATATTTCGCGGAATCACAATCATGCTAAAATCGGTGGAAATGTCAGCCGTCAGGTATATTAGGACACTTGACACATCTTGACATGGGACTGAAACTGCATACCCCTTTTTGGAGAAAATATTCTAAGCGTAAAAGTAAGTTATAAAGATCTACATAATAATATTTTGCAAGTGTAGAATGCATTCGCGCAATTCTGTTTCATCCTTTTATCAGCTGGAGACCTTTCAGTTCATTCTACACTTGAAAAATATTACTATTCGTACATTTATGACTTACTTTTACGTTTAGAACATTTTTTCCAAAAAGTAATAAGCATTCCCATGACGTCATGCTAAAATACTCAATTCAAACCAACGAGGGTTTCCCGCTCTTCGGGCCTCTTTTTAATTGGTTAGCCACTGGCGCGGAGGAGTCCATACATGTACCGTGGTGGGAGGTGATGAAACTGCGCAATTTGAAATAGCCGTGTACGGGGGACTTGAAATAGGGAGACTGGAAATAGGTGAGACTTCACTGCATTACTTTTTAAGATGCTAGTGGATGCATATGACGTGCACCATGACGTATCATTTGATACTAAACGGACGCGTGAATATTTTAAAATATGAGATATTGCGATGTTGAGATCGTATAATCCATTTACTCAGTGTAGGTATAATGCACTTTAAATTAAAAATATTATTATATTTACCAATAAGATTAAGGAAAAGCGCCTAGATGAAAAACAGAATCCGAATCACAGACCTCATGCTCTTCAAATCAAGGGAACTCACTTATGAATAATTTCGATAAGAGTGTAACTAATGAATATTCTTCAAAATGTTCCAATAATGGGGACTGCCGCTGAAAAACCCCTCCGGACATTTTTTCCTGTTGCATACGCCCCCCCCCCCCCCCCGGAAGGGTTTTGCGGGGTGGGGCCTGGTTCGCATTCTATCAGTCCTTCATTTCCAAATAACAACAAACTAAGGAAACTGTAAATAATGACTTGTGGTTGCGAACAAGCCCTATCTCCACTCTCGATGCTGCCCTCTAAGCAGAGCTCGACAAATCATCGGCCCCATATAATACAGCAGTCGCTATCGTATTTGTGCTTCTAATTTATTTGCATGTCATGACGCTTTTTCTCTCGTAGGTCACATTGCTGCATCTTTCATTCCAAAAAAATGTGCAGTCCAGAAAAAATTAACAAAAAGTTGCGGTGTCATCGCCCCCCCCCCCCACACGAGACGGTGGGACGGGAAGGAGTATGAACTACATTATTTTTAGATCAATCATAGGGGTGTCTTCTCGCACTTTTACCAAGTTTTTGTGGACTTCAAATTTTTCGGAATGAGAGATGCCGGAAATGTGAATCGCCGCAAATATGACTTGCCGCAGTTTGACTTCTTGCACTGTGATTTGCCATAATCTGACTGACCGAGGGTTGGCATGACTAAACCCCTGATTTCCCATCGAAACCCCAAAATCGATGCTTTTAAATTCTGTTCACAAAAACGCAAATATCTCTTAAACTACGACCGACTCAACAGATAATTTAAGAAAATTGAGAGAAAAAATTAGTAATTATAATATTAAGCATGGTTCGGCTATTATACCAGAACAAATTAAGGAACATCAATCTATATCAGCCTCTAATATGAATCAGTGACATATATTTCATTATTGATTTTCACGCAAACCTTAATTTACAACCAAATTTCACAAAAGTATAATAATTTTTCAAGTATGACTTGGATGATATTATTTTGTTTAATAATCTAATTTCCACTAATTAAAAGATAAATATGAATCTTATATTCTTCTGAGAACAAAGTTGATTCTTATCTTTCTCTAAAAAATAGGTGTGTCACGAAAATATCGAAACATTGTTGTCGCTTTTCCTCAATGCCGATTGGGTAATTTGAAAAACTCGAAGGAAGGAATGTTGCCAAATTCATACACATAATTAAGAATGGAGTTTCAGTTCAAGGTTCTCAACAAAAAGTGTAATAGTTGATATTTTCACAACAAAATATTTTAATTTTCAATGAAAAAACTGTTCAATTTAACCAAAAAATACGAATTTTCAACAAATGAGTTGAATTTTCAACCAGTAAAGATTTTTCAATCATTAAAGAAAAAAAATCTCATCCAAAACGTTGAGTTTTTAAGCCATAAAGACGAAATTTGAAAACAGTTAAATTTACAACCCAAAATTATGCATTTTCTACCAAAATAATTGAATTTGCGACTAAAACAGATCTATCAACTGAAAAAGATGAATTTTCTAGCAAAGATGAAATAGCTACATTTTTAGTGAAAAAATTCATTTTCAACACAAAGAAAACGAATTTGCAACCAAATTTGGTAGGTTTTTAACCAAAGAACTTAACTTTTAACTACAATGATGCATCTTGAATTAAATAAAATTTTAACCATATAGTTGAATTTTCAACCCAGAAGATGAATATTCTACCAAAAATATTAAATGTCTATAACACCTTTTTTTGACGAAAAATGGAATAGTGAAATTTTCAGCTAAACAAATTAATTTTCAATAAAGAAAAACTAATTTTCAACCAAATAAATGAAATTTGAACCAAAAAGATTAATTCTCTACCAAAAAAGAATCATTTCCAACAAAATACATGTTTTTTCAACAAAATATTTTGATATAATGGACTTTTGGAGCTAATATTTGAATTCACAACTCAAAAGTTTAATTTTCTACCAAAAAAAGACAAATTTTCGTCAAAATAGATGAATTTTCAATAAAAAAAATTGCAACAAAAATAGATTACTTTAATTTTCAGCTAGAGAACTAAGTTTTTAAGCAATTAAAATAAATTTTCAATAATACAGTCAAATTTAAAAAAAAAAATGAATTTTCTACCAAAAAGATTAAATGTATATAAAAAAAAAAATATGACGAAAAATGGAATAGTTAAATTTTTAGTTGAAAAATTATTTTTCAATAAAACAAACAAACTAATTTTCTACAAAAAAAGAATAATTTTTAACACAATACATGCATTTTCAACCAAATATTTAAATTTTGAATGGAATTTTCAACCTAATAATTGAATTTTCAACCAAAAAGGTGAATTAGTCAACCAGAAGATTAATTTTCAACCAAACAGATAAAGAAAACTTCGAAAAACCTTTAGATGGATAAGAAATAAGTGGTCAGAAATCAAAAACAGCCCACTTGTGTAAAAGCTAAATAGATCGATTAATTATTCGTTTAATAAAATTCAGAAACTGCGGAAGTAATCCTTAAAATTTGAGCCTATTTTAGTTTGATGAGGTCCATAAAAACTTTGCAAATTAATATTGCTTAAAATTATATGTTTCGAATATTTATAAAAAAATCGAATAAATTTATCGGTAAGTTTGTGCTTTCATTATGCAGAGTCATAAGTGATGATTCACAAAGCACATACTTTCTGATACAAAAAACGAAAGATAAAAATAGAATCTACGCATGGATAATAGGCCTTTGCTATGAATCACATTCTCTAATATTTGTACAATATTATTTAATAATAATAATCTACATATGCTCGCAGCTTATTAATTTTGCAATTTGAAAATGAAACAGTTTAAAATTTAGAGCGTTTAGTAAAATTGAATAATTAAGAAATTGAAATGCTGAAAATTGTACATCTCATTTATCCACTTTTTTGGTGAAGGTTCATCACTTTAGTCAGAAATTTATGTCATTGGTTGAAAATTTAAATATTGCCTTGTAAATGAACTTTTTTATTAAAAAAGTGAAATTTTCGGGTTTACAATTAAACTGTTGTGTATTAAATTCATGTATTTTGCTGAAAATTCTACTTATTTGGTAGAAATGATTCCATTTGGTCGAAAATTCATCTTTTTGTTTGAAACATTAACTAATTAATTAAAAGTTTCCATTTTTTGGTTAAAAAACTTAATAGATGGTGAAAAGTTGAACTAATTTATTAAATATTAATTTTATTTGTAAGATTCATATTTTTGGTTGAGAATTTAACTATCTCCCATCACGGTCACTGTACGGGCTGTACGGCCACGTCCCCGTTGGTTTGAATGGAGTATTTTAGCATGACGTCATGGGAGTGCAGATAACTTTTTCGAGAAAATATACTAAACGTAAAAGTGAGTCAGATCGATTTGATCAGAACCAGGTATCAGAAACGTTGTTTGCACTCTTACGTCAAGAACTATACTAACCTACTTGACTATTAGATTGATTTTTATTTGGCAAATTGTACTATTTCCAGGAAATCATACATATTTCACGTCGTACATCAACAAAAACACTGATGCATGTATGCTTTATAACGGACCGCGACTTTTTTAATTGCGCAAGTCGGGACCGTCTGAACCGTTTTCAATTGGAATGCATAATATTGAGCAATATACTCGACTGAGTACTCGAGCACTACGGCACTTCCGAAGCGAGAGTCACAACCGTTGCTCACCCCTTGAGCTAAGACATTGCGTGGGCCAGCAATTCTAGGAATGTCGGGTGTATTTATCTATATTATTATTGATAGTATTTATTGATTTAAAATAGACCCGCGCTTTTCTGTACATGTGCAGTTGAAAAAGTGGCTTGCAGGGGGGTTCATCGATACAAGGCCAGGGTAGCCAATGAACGTGGCTTGACAAATATAACCTGCCGAATCGCGGTTAACGTGGGGGCCCCTCCAGTATTGAAACAATTGGTCGTGTACGTTTTCAGGCCGATCAAATAAGTGGAAATTTACTGTATTTTGTTAAAAAAATTTTTGGTTTTGCTAAAAATTAATTTTTTGATCTGATAATTCAACTATTTCATTTTTGGTTAAAAATTTCTCCTTTATAAGTTGAAAAATCAACGATTTGGAAGAAAATTTATGTCCTTTATCACAAATTCGTCTTTTTGGATTGAAAATTCATCTTTTATGGTAGAAAAGTCATCTTTCTTTATTGAAAGGGAACTTTTTTGTTGAAAATTCAACTTTCTTCTAAAAAATTCATTCGTCTTTTTGGCTTCACTTTTACAATACATATATCTAAAATAAATTTATTAATATTAATGAACAAAATGTTTGGAAACAAGTAAATGCATTTACTTGAATCCTATTTTCTAGCATCACGAATATATTTTTTCATAGTAGTAATTTTAATTTGAACCAGGCATATTTTTTGATGATCTAAAGGAATGAATTCTTTGGCTGTATTTTCTTGACTCAAATAAATATTTCGTACAATCAAGGAAATATTTTTTTTATTCAATGAGTTCGATGCTTTCAATTGCACATGACGTATTTTAATCAATTAATTTATCCATACTTGAATTAAGTCCTTAGGTTTGTTTAAATCAAAGAAATAATAATGTAATTAAAAGAATATTAATTATGTTAAAAATATATTGATTTGATACAAAGAATTGATGCATATTATATCAATGAAGCATTTCTTCATTGGTTAAATTATTCATAACAAATCAACATTTTTTGCAACGATATCATCATTTTGTTAAATTAAAAATTTATTCATTTTGTCGGAAGAAATTTTTCTCTGAATGTAGAGTACGAAGGAGACCATTCCAAACAAATATTTCTTCTGATCAATATCCTTCAATGAGCATATTATATTTGTTTAAAATTTTGGTCACAAGATAAAACTCTTTACTCGCGCGATATTTTTTCTTACGACGAGCCATTCTTTATTCAAAGCTTTTTAAACAACTTCTTTTTTTTTATAAATCCATGCTACCTTGAATAATCGCAATTTTGTATGGAAAACTACAAAAATGTACAACAGTAAAATTTTTTGAAAATTAGTAATTAGTTGACTGTAAACAGTTTTGATTCAGGCAGGAAATTAAGTATCTTTTACGTAAGAAAAAAAAGCTATGAAATAAACTTCTTTAGACACTCAAATTCATCCTTGTACAAGGCAAATAATTTGTACAAAGCTTGCTAAATAATTCTAATTTTGTATGGAAAATTAGAAAAATGTAGCATATGAAGACCCTGAATGTGTATAAATTCTTGAATTTGTTTAAACAATCAGAAGGCAATGTTTTCAAATTGGGGACAGGCTACGTCACGTTTACAATTTCACAATGTGACCTTATTGTTTCCATAGAGTTGAGAATGCTACATCATCGCGTTATTTGATTAAACATTTCTATTATTCACGTTTTCTATTTTTATAACCTTTTTCTTATTATTATATACAGTCCAAAGTAAATTGATTTGTTTCAAGCTTTTAGTTGTTTTTAACTCTTGAATTAGAAAATATCTGGACTAATTGAATTATAAATTTTCTACTAACCTTTGGTGGCTCAATTTCATACTTATTCAAGCTGATGCTTATGTCGTGCAAATCATTTTTACAAAGTTTGTTAAATACTGTAAACTTCCACTTATTTGTAAGGCCTGGAAACGTACACGACCCATTATTTGAACGCTGGAGCCCCCTCCCTCTACCGCGAGTCAGCAGGTTATTTTTTTCAAGCGACGTTCATTAGCGCCGCTCTTTTTGAAATCAATAAATACTATCAATAATAATACAGATAAATACACCCGACATTCCTAGAACTGCTGGCCCACGCAGTTTCTTAGCTCAAGGGGCGAGCAACGGTTGTGACTCTCGCCTCGCAAGGGCCGCAGTGCCCGAGTACCCATCAGTGTTTTTGTTGACATAGGACGTGAAAAATATAAAATTTCCTGGAAATAGTACAATTTGTCAACTAAAAATCAATATAATAGAATCAAAAAACGAATAAAATATTTCGCGGAATAGTGAGTTTTGCAGCATGACGTACCACGATGTCATGATAGAATAGGTGGAAATGTCAGGAAGGTTAGTATAGTCCTTGACGTAGAAGTGCAGACAACTTTTTGGAGAAAATATTCTAAACGTAAAGGTAAGTTATAAAGGTCTGAATAGTAATATTTTTCAAGCGTTTCAAATGTTTAGGGAAATAAAATCAACTATCCGAAATTTGAGGTTAGAGTACCCGGTTCTGATCAAATCGATCTGATTTACTTTTATGTTTAGCATATTTTCTCGAAAAAGTTGTCTGCATTCCCATGACGCCATGCTAAAATACTCAATTCAAGGCTTCCCGCTCTTGGGGCCCCTTTTTTTAATTAGTCAGCCACTGACGCGAGCGTGACCGTATAGCCCGTACAGGCACCGTGATGGGAGGTTGAAAGTTCAAATAAGTGCGTGTAGGAGGGTTCAAATATGTGGAAGTTTAAATAAGTGGCAGTTCAAATAAGTGGAAGTTTACTGTAATGGCAATTTTCTATGGAAAATAAGGAAAATAGATATCCGAACAAATTTTGAAAATCGAGATCAGAACTCTGTTGAAAAGTAGCGCCTGAGGATCCCGAATATGCATAAATAATTAATATATTGATCGAAATTGATCCATTTTATTTTTAAGATTGTGAAAATTCATATTTTTCTTAACTTTGTTCAAAAAATTAGGAGGCACTATTTTGAAAATGGAAACCGATTGGGCCACGATACAAAATTCTCAATATGACCTACTTATTGTTCCAATAAAGTTAAAAATGTCACACCATCGCTTCGTTTTATTAAACTCTTCTATTTTTTACGTTTCTCATGATTATTACTTTTTTAAAATTATTATATACAGTTCTAATTAATTGTCTTTTTACCGAGCAATTAGTTTCCCACTGTTGAATAAGGAAATATCTCGACTACCCAAACTAGTAATTTTCTACGAATCTGAAAAATGTCACTGGTAATTAGTTAAATTTGACCAATTTTAATTCAGAGAGCAAAAAAGCTTAAGAACTAAACATTATTTCTTAGCACTCAAGTTGATACTTATACTCCTCGTGCCTGATTAAGATAATCGATTTTTTTGAATTTTTTTTATTAATCCCTGGCACAAAAAAAAACTTTTTACTCTCGTAACAATTTCTCGTACGTTTCAAGTTATCAAAAAATGTACCGTCGCAATGATAAGCGGTATTTAAAAAATATTTAACTCACTGCCTATTGCGCTAAAACTTATATGCATTAAGCCTGAAATGTACATATCAAGCTCAGTGGAGTAATGATAATACTTACAAAATAATGGTAACAAGCCCAGTCATATCCCGATCAGGTGATTGTAACGAGCTTTATTTTTCCAAGTTATGTTACCTCATTATAAATATACTATAAAATGTTTACAAGCAAACACAACTTTGACATGAAACATAAAAAATGTTTATTCTATCGTAAAATTTTTCTGCATTAAAACGTGATGTCTACCTAAAACATCTATTGAAGTAACATAATCATATATAGGTCATTCCACAGATTTTTTTTAATTAGCTGGCGATTCATTTCCGAATAGTAGGTGTCCAAAAACAAAATATT
The DNA here is from genome assembly GCA_932066315.1 of Andricus coriarius. Lineage (NCBI taxonomy): Eukaryota > Metazoa > Arthropoda > Insecta > Hymenoptera > Cynipidae > Andricus > Andricus coriarius. The sequence goes on from CAKNWT010265711.1 coordinate 9,449, forward strand.
AGATTTTTCGTATCAGAACTTTACGCGATTATTTTTCAACTTTGATTTGTTCGTCAATTTGACTTCTCTTTTCAAACCTGCATAAAAAGATAATTCACAACCGATCGGTGGACCTGGATGATTTTTTATTAACAATTGAAAAGTCTAGACGATTTCCTCTTAAACATCGCATTTTTTTAACAACGATTCACGAAGAAAAGTTTTCATTCGATCGGAAGATATCTTTTTGCTTTCAAGAGATCTAATCTCGATATAGATAATGTACATGTTTTATATTTTTCTGAGCAATAGATTATGTGGCACAATTGTGCAAATGTGTCAATTTTGTAAAAAAAATTACGATTTCTGACGATTTCGAAAAAATAATCAAGATATTCGTAATTAGGAGACTTTTTCTGACATTTTGAACAAAAGGTGTCTCGGGGACCTATAAGTGCATACAGCGAAGTGTTCATGGCGATTCGATGATTTAAAAAATATTTCTTTGGCATTTACACTCAACAAACAACAGTTCGATTCCGGCTGGAGGTGGATTTTTCATCGAATTTATCTGTTTAAAGTTCATCAATATTTTAAATTATATAAATTTTTTAATTAAATATGTATAATAATATTAATAATGTTAATTATAATTTAGGCTGAAAGAATATTGTGGTTCATGCAGGAAAATATTTATGTAATCCAATTGAATTACGAACTACTTTATCGCCCTAGCGTATGGTTTAGGTCAGTTTAGGCCAAAGAAATATTCATTTGAATCAGTGGGATATTTTTTTGCTTCAAATATTGAAGAATTTGATGTGGGGAAATAGTTTTTTGTTCCTATATCAACTATTATTTTTTTCGTTCAAAATTCGTCTTTTTTGTTTAAAAATTAATTTTTTTTTGGTCAAAAATGCAACTATTTGGTTGAAAATTAATCTATTTTGTTTGAAAATTCAATTATTTTGTTGAAAATTGGTCTTTTTTGGATGAATTAAACTCTTTTTGATTTTAACTAAACTCTCGTTGTATTGAAAATTCAACGACTATAATTATATTGTTTACAAAAAATTAAAAACAGTTTAATTCATCCAAAAAGACGAATTTTCGACAAAATGGTTCAATATTCAAACAAAACAGTTTAATTTTGAACCAAAAAGTTGTATTTTTAACCAAAGAAGATTAAGTTTCTACTAAAAGAGATGAAATTTCGGACATAAAAGTCTTGTTGGTCAAGAAAATAAAAAAATGTCTACCAAATTATTGAATTTTCGATTTCAGAAATTATCGCAAAGACGTGTTACATAAAGAATTTTAATGAAAAAAAGTTGGGATTTTTTTATTGCTGGGGTCTATTAATTCAGTTTGTATAATTTAAGTGGAAAACGAGAAAAAGTTGGAAACAGAGGAAAATGGGCAAGACGGTTAGGCCTGCGATTTAGAGTAATATTTATATTACATTATAATAATGTTAACATTATCATTGATATCATACTAATGTTAATATAACGTCAATCTAGTTGCATAAGATCGTAAGCTACAAGGACAATAATTTTACTAGAGACAAATAACTCATATTACGATTAGGTTTTTATAAGATTATCCTTCTCCGCCAAAATAGTTAGGGACTTAGGAGTGAAAAAATTATTTATGATAAATTGAATTACTCATTAATCTTGCAAAATAACAAAACATTCATGTCAGACTGGGGTTGCAAAATTTTGTGGCGTACGACATTATGCAAGTAGATAGACGATATACCAATATAGAATTAAATTCACAACTCTACTTGACAGTTATATAATGAGCTATCACGAGAATGCAATGAGTGAAAAATTATAATAAAGGAAAAAGTATTTCCAATATCACCTCAATCGCACCCAATCAGAAAAATTGATTCTCTCAACCATGAGGAAGGTCTCATACATAGGATGCTCGAAAATCAAATTACCAATGTGTTGGAAAGAGAGATCGGGAATATAATTTATATCATGTCGTATCTGATGATAGTGGAATGCTAAACGAACACTTATTCATTGTTGGTTCATGCGATCGAACCTCGTTGACTTTCTCATTGTTAGCTATGCTACTCAATTGTATGCAACTATATAGATTTCATTCGCAATCGCGATGACTTATTACGTATTGTATTGGTAACGCAAAATTCATTGTCACAAAGCCTTCTTTTCGATCCGGATAATTTCCAATCTTACCAACTAAACTTGTCAGTTTTATTACACGATAATTACAATACTAATGCTGTAATTAAAATCGATATAGTGTTTCGTTCAACCTTGCTTTCTCTCTAACGGGATATTGTTAATATTATGACTCAAGATAACGAATATAACGATGGGGTATGCAATATCAGAATGTGCTGCTAGAGGTTATTGGAAGCAGTACAAAAGCTGAAGCTCTTTATAATTGTATAGCATTATTATATCCGCTTTCCGCATCAATGGGCTCAATTCTGATCGCTTTCAAATTAAAATTGTTTCATTTCAGGCAATTTCAATGTTGAATTAGGCGCCGTTAAAAAACTACGTCACGCTAGTTTGAAAACATTTTCCACCTCTCCCTTCTCCGTCATACGGATCACCACACAGAGCTTGAAAACCCGAGGGTGACTTCACTAATACGAACACCGCCCCCCGCCCTCAAAATCAAATTTTTTTCATCGATTTCATTTGATAAACACAGAATACATTCTTTTAAATAAAATTAATGTACATAGAGATTGAATTCAACATGAACCACTTCAGATTTCAAATTGAAATATATTCCAGTTGATTTTTCAAGATAAAAAGGCGAATGTTTCAGAAAACAGTTGACTTTTGAAGCCAAAAAGACGAATTTTTTAGAAGAATGTGGGATTTTCAACCAAGAAAGATGAATTTTCAATCAAAAGGGACGAATTTTCTATCCATAACGATACATTTTCAACCAAATAGTTCAATTTTTAACATGAAAATTAATTATCAACCAAACAGTTGCATTTACAACCAAATAGTTCAACTTTTAAGCGAAAGGGACGATTTTATAACAAATTATTAGAATTTTTAATCAAGCAGTTGTATTCTCAACCCAAAAGGACAAAAAAATATGACTTTTTAATAAAATAGCTAAATTTTTAACAAAATAATTAAATTTTAGACAAAATAGTGGAATTTTCAACTAAAATGATGAGTTTTCAAAAACAAAAAATTAATTTTTAAAAATGAAGTTCAAATTTTAATATTTTAATTTTGAATTAAAGACAGTACAATTTAATAAAAAAGACGGATTTTTACTAAAATATTCGAATCCTTAAGAAAAAAACATTAATTTTTAACCAAACAGTTGCACTATTAATAAAAGAGATAACATTTCTACCAAAAGAGATTAATTGTAAACCAAAAAAGATTTTTCATTCAGGAGAGAAGAAAAATATCAACGAAATTGTTAAATTTTCAAGCCAAAAAATGCGAATTGTATACAAAAATGTAAAATTCTCTACCCGAAAATATGATTTTTCAATCAAAAAGTTAATTTGCTACTAAGAGAATAGAATTTTCAACAAAATAGTTCAATCAACAAACTGAAAGTTTAACAAAATAAGTCGACTATTAACCAAGTAGTTGAATTTTCGACAAAAAAAGATGAATTCTCAATTAAAAAACACAAGAAATATATTTTAAACTGTTATCTTCCTTTTTACACTCTATTAATACAGTTCGCGTTCAAGTCTAGTTAAGACTCTTAAAAAGAGGATGATAAAGAGGATTTCTTTAAAAAAGGGGAAAAGCGAGGAATATTCAGTATGGAAAGGAGTGTGAAGTCTGTATTCAAATGAAATAGTTATTTAAATCACAAGTTATTTGAGTCACAAATTGTCACAAAATATGCCCCCCCCCCCCGCCTCCTGGTACTGTGACATAATTTTTGAACGGCTCATTATTGCTTTTGGTTACTTTAATTTGAAAATTGTCCCTCAATTAGGATTTCAATGTGAAGTTTTACAACTTTGTAAGATTTAAAAGTGAAATTCTCTCGAAAATTTTTTTAATTCAGATTTCAAACTAGCTCGAATAAGTTTGAACCAGTTTAAACTCGCGGAAATCTTGAATCTGTTCAAAATCAGTTTCAAACGAACGTCTAATTTTTTTTTAATTTCATCCAACCTGTTTCAAATCAGTTTAAAAATTTTATAAATATGGTTAAAAACTGCTCTGAAACAATGCTGAAATGCGGGTAAATCATGTGTTTAAAAACCAGATTTAAATATGGTTATAACCCTGTTCCAAACAAGTTTCAAATATCTTTGAATTTCATGAAACCCAGCTTTCCAAACTGTTTTTAAACATGTCTAGATTCCTTGGCCCTGTGTTCCAAACCAGTTTCAAACCTACAGGTTTAAGCCCGGTTCAAACCCTATTCCATCTAAGGGGTCATTCATATCTCACATAAGGCTCACGTAAAAGTAGACAATCTCATTTTATTTTTCATAACAAATTATGGCCCATTTTGTATGTCGATAGTTTGCGATAACAAATAATAATATGAAATCATATTTTAGAAAAAATAATTTTTGATCATGTTATGATATTTTCAAATATCAACAAAAATATATGTTTTTTAGATTTGGTTAATGGCACACTTAATTAAAATTAAAAAAATGTCTCACCATATCCTTTCTCATTTCGTTTACAAAAACTTTAAAAACTTCAATGGTGCTAATTGCATATTTTTTAAATATTTTAAAGCAGGCTTAAGATTTTAGTTGAAGATATATTTCACGTTAAGAATATAGTGATGTGTTTTTTCTGTTCAAACGGAAATAATTTTAGGAAAAATACTTTGTAAATATTTGTAAATAAGTATCCGACTAACCAAATATATAAAAAAGCAACATTTTTCTGGCATTTCAAAAAATTGTAACTTGATCAAAAATGATTTTTTCTAAAATATGATTTCATATTATTTTTTTTTATCAAAAATAGTACCAATGACAAAGTCGCAATAATTTTTGAATCCACAGAAAAAACTTTTAAATTTACTAAACTTAAACAATTTTCAACCCCTTTGTGGTGGCCAAAAGTGATACCTAATTTTTTTTTAAATTGCTGATTATCCTAATAGGACCTAATAGGATACCTCAACATTTACACACACCTCAAAAACAGATTTCAAACAAAAAAATCTTCACTTCTCCCTGCCCTCTTATTTTATTTTACTATTTGTTTTATTATTGTATTTAACAAAATGTTATGTAAAATTTATTAAATCCCCCCCCCCCCCGGGCTTAACGGGGCCATAAGGGTTTCTCCTGAACCCTCACTCCCTCTAAATGTGTTACGTAATATATCGACGAAGCCTAACTTTAAATCCGGTTGAATCATGTTCGAAACGAATTTCAAACATAGGTGAATTTTAGGATCATAGAATTTTAGAATTTTAGAACGAAACTCAAGCACATTCAGTATAAATTTCCTTCCTTTTCAGACAAAAACATTAATTTTTATTCAATTTAATTTAAGAATAGCTGATATTATTCCTTGAAAGATTCTTTACAAGTTTTATTGGTTGCATTTTCATTAAATAATTTCCTGGATAATATTTACAAGGATAATTTTATGTATAAATCCTGAATGAAATATGTAAAGAATCTTTTGATGAATAAACTGAGCTAACTTTAATTAAAATTGAATGAAAGAAAAGACTTTTTCTAAGGTGGAAGTTAAAAAAAATATGCCAAGAACTATATTTAAAAAAACAATGATGACCTTAAATATTTATTTTTTACGCTTAGGTTTCTATTCTAAAATGCCTTACAATAATCTCAAATATTGTTACTAACTTTAGTTAAAATCGTTTTATGTATTTAAGTTGAGTTTGAAATGTTTATTTTATTCGATAAAATATAATTACCCAGACTTTTCCCTGCATTTTTTCAGATAAATTTTTCATTTTGCCTGGCCATTAATATTCAAAGATCAGCATTTTGTTCATGTAACATTTTAAACATAGAATCTTTTATGAACGGAATAAAAACATAAAAATTTCAGAATATAATTCAAAAGATCAAATTAATTGCTTTATTTCAAACAAAAAAGATTGTACCATAAATTCATAAAACAAAAATTTTCAATCCAATAGGACGAATTTCCGACAAAACTTTCCGACTTTCCGACCAAAAAAAATGACTTTTTAAGAAAATACACTAGGACCCCGCTTTACCTGAGCCTTATATGCTGGATAAGGGGGTCCAAGGGGGCGAGAGAGAGGCGCTTGCAAGGTCAACGGAGTTGCGCAGTTTACGGTTCGGTACAATAAGAAGCCACAAGCAAGAAGAAGAACCCCGATTTACCGTGAATGTCATTAAGGGTACCCCAAAACGCCCGTTAAATCGGGGTCATCGTGTAGTTGAATTTTGAATAAAATAGTTTAATTTTTTAGAAAATAGAAACAAAATTAAATGGCTTAGAAAAGTTGAATTTGCAACCAGGAAAGTTGTATTCTCAACAAAAAGATGAATTCTGAACGAAAAATGTAACAGATGATATTTCAACAACAAAAAAACGAATTTAAAAAAAACATAGTTCAATGTTCAACTAGAGTTGAATTTTCAACAAATAATTAAATTATTCACAAAATAGATACATTTTTAACCAAATAGTTGAATTTTCAACATATAAATGATAAATTTAAAAAAATGTAATAGTTGATATTTCAACCGAAAGAGATGAAATTTCTACCAAAAAGAGATGAATTTTAAAACCAAAAAGACCAATCTTTAACCAAATAGTTGCATTCTCAAGTCTAAAAATGAATTTTTAACCCGAAAAGTTAAATTTTCAACAAAAAGACGAATTCTTAACAAAAAATTCCATATAGTTGATATTTCAACAACAAAAAAAAGAATAAATTTAAAAAATTAATTATCCTTGACAGTTATTTAAAATGCCTCTCATGGGAATTCCCTGACTCTTGCCAGATTTTTTTCAAAATCTTTGACTTTCTCCTGATTTTCAGGTTTTCCCTGACATACGGCCACCCTGTTATCATTCTTTAACGTTCAATGGCTCGTGCAAGAGTCATATTCCGTCCGAAAAAATGTTATTAATTTAGATTGAACAAATTTAGCAAATATTTTACTATCATGCCCTATTTGTTAAAAAACTTGGAGACAAGTTGATTAATAATTCTTTATCTGCAGCCGACCCCACCATGTATATAAGCTATTATGTATCATAAAATCGTGTAGTACGTCCTGGGGTAAAAACCTGTCATTTGTATTCGAATAATGTTATAGAAACAAGCTCGATTCCAGTCGCAATATTTCCACAATCCACACCCTCGACACGTACGTCTCAATTTACATAATTTTGATTTAACCTGGAATTCAATGTGTTTCTTCCCTTCCTAATATATCTTTTACCGCCACCTTAATATCTTTATTCGGCCTTCCTAATATTCCCATACCCTATTTCAAAATCTCATTTTCCCATCGTAATATGCCACATATCCTCCATCCAGATATCTTATACAGTTTCACCCCAGTATTGTGCACACACCTAATATCCTATATCCTATATCCTATATCCCCATTCCAATTACGATTCACTGGTCTCAGGTGTACGTAAGGTGAGAGTGAAAATACTGAGAAAAAAAATTAGTAGCGATGATTGAATAGAAATTCTAATATATAGGAAGTTGGAAACTGCTAATTGATGGACGATCGTGCTTGGACACGTATGTAGGTCCATCAATTCTACGATTCATCGAACGAAAGTGATATATGTTTCAAGGTATCGAGTATTAATGGGTAAACCATTAGTATCCGTGTCTACGACTACCATAAAATATAATGGTGCTCACGGGAATGTGCACCTACGCAAGGTAGTATATCTTTTACGACCACCTTAATACCAGCACTACCAACCTTCGAGGACGATTCGATGCTTTATAATTAAAATAACTGTTCTATTGCATTTCACTTCCTTTTTCCATTTTCACGTTTGATACTACCTTTTGCATTAGACGATTGTTCCAAGAGTACCGTAAGCCGCCTAGTGGAATAAGACAAGTTTTTCTGGACAATTAGTGTACTATCTGCCCCAAAAATGTAGACACCTCAATTTTTGTGCAGATCACAGTGAAAATCTCAACAGAAAAAAAATTCTAAAAATATGGGACAAAGTACATGTTGCAGATGAAGGTTTTGCCTATACTGATACAGAGTTTTGACATTTTCAGTCGATTGGAAATTATTTCCTGATGAGTCAAAGGTTAAAAAGTACCATTATCTTACGATCTTCAGAATACTCAACTTTGAATGGCTCTTAGCACCTGCGAATAAGTTACAAAAAATCTGCAAACAATATATGAATTTCTTTGATCCTTTCTGTGCACAATGGTAGATTTCAGTGTCAGAAACAAACATTTGTTGTTAAATTAATAACAAAAGAGTAGTGAGGTGTCATCTCCGAAACTAAGCAAGGTACGGAGACAATACCAAATCGCACATCTTTGGCTTCTGAAAATGGTGTATGTAGTGCCAATGAGCAAAAAGTTGCGCTTAAATATTTAAAAAATTATTTGCTTCGGAAAATAGGAAGGGCTTTCCGATTACCGAAGCAACCGAACGCACGGCAGGATACCTTGTCTGTGATACTGCTACTCCTACAACTACAACTTTCCGTCAACAATTTTTTTTGCATATGTCCAAAAATATCTAGGGGTTTTAAAAGTATAAAAAATGAAAAATGTACATTAAAAACGAAATTTTTTTTCTCATCATCTATAGACAGTCTTTAAAATAATTTTTAACGTCAACCATCTAAAATAATTTTTCACAATATCCACTGATTAGCGCTAGATTATTATATTTTCTTTTTTTTAAATAAAATTTTAAAGTTTTGTAAAATTATATATTATAAGAAAAATATTGAAAATTATTCCTGAATTTTCAAAAAGTGGTTACAAGTTTAAGAATTTTTACCTGTTTAAGTAATACATTTCTAATCGTAAATTCTAATTTAAAACAAATTCATATTATTTTCTGGATGGATGTTGAATCCGAGAAGAACAAAAATTTTCGCCAATTTGATTTACATAATCGAATTAATAATATATTCTATGCTGAAAGAAGCAATTATTAGCTCCATTTTTTTCGTTTTATTCGCTCCTCATATAAATTTCTCCTCACCAGCAGATGTATATAATATATACTTATTTGCAATAAAAAATGCTAAAAGTAAAACTAATTTAAATTTAGATTTACCGACGGTTTGACTTTGAAGGACATAGTTAGAACGGATATAATTGTAATGGGTTGAAAACGCTAATGACGAACTCGTGCAATTAAGGGTGGGTCCAATTTTGAAATATTGCCTGCCAAGGACACACAAATCTACTACTCTCTTGAGATACTTCTTACAATGTCTGATGCATTTTAAGAGGAAATTTACCATTTAATCATCCTATCATAGAAGGTTACTTACTTATGCATCCTTGGTTTCCGCTTTCATCATCATCGTAATGTCACAAAAACAATACGTGATTGCACTCACAAAATATATTCGATTTTGTACAATACACTACAGAATATAAATCTTTAATATGAGTGTCTATAGATCGCTAAACTCGTTTTTGTAGTAAAAATCGCACTAATAGTAGTTTCACATTTCTCTTAACTTTAATTTACCATCATTTAATAAATATACCTACCTTATTTACTAAAATAAACCGTAGAAAAATAGAAAATTCTGCACTAGCTTGCAGAATTTTTTCTTTATTATGAGCTTCAGAAAAATAAAACATATTAAGTAATTGGAGACGTGTGCAAGCAATTAAAAAAGTAGCACAAATAGCACCGTACGCGCGTCTATAATATATTTCTGATTTTGATTGCCTAATGATCAAATGAAAGTATATGCCTACATTTAAAGATCTACAAAATATAATTAATAATTATAAATTGAAGTAAATATTGAAAAAATTACATCGGCTTTCGTAAAATGTTAATTTTAATGTTGAACGGCTTCCAGTAATCTGTATACAGAATAGTTTTATTTAAATATAAGATTTTATTTTTTATTTCAGAAATAAATTAATAAGTTAATTTGGTATTTATATTGTAATAAGATGATCTCAAAAGATAAACACTCACAAAAAAGATTCTTTGATCCAAAAAACATTTCTTCAAACCAAGCGGAAGTTTGTTTGATTTACAGAAATGGTTTTTTTATTGCAATAAAAAATTTTCTTCAATTTGAAGTTCTTTTTAGTTAAATGAAAGAACTACGTTAAAGAAACGGTTTCTTCAATTTAAATCAAATATTTTTCTTAGTGATTCTTGAATTCTGAATCTTTCTGATGATTCCCATTTTCGACACTGATCCATTTTGAAGATATTTACAATTGGAAATTTGCCAACTTATTTAATTCGATTCTTGAATTAAATTCTTTTCTTTAATTTTTAAGGTGTATATTTTAGAAAGATGTAATTTTGAGTGCTATTTTTTTTTAAATGGTTTAATTTTGAGGATTCAAAACTTTTTAATTTAAAAAGTGTATGAATCAAAATTCTTAAATTTGGATGATTTTGAAGATCTTTGCTATTCTAAATCTTCCAAATTTACAAGTTTTTAAATTTAATAATCAGAAATACAGAATTTTTAATTTTAAATATTCCAATATAAAAATCTTCAATTTAAAATATTGAAAGTTCAAAGTTCTACAATTTCAAAGAGTTGCAATGGAAAATTATTAATATTTAAATATTTATATATTGATGGTATGTAATTTTGAACGTTCTCTTGAACAGTTCGATTTTGAAGTTTTACTATTGAAGATTTATTAAATTGGAATGTTTATGGATTAAAAATGGAAAATTCTTCATTTTTTATGATTTGCAATTAAAGATTCTTCAATTTTAAATAAAAAATTTGAACTATTTTGACGATCAAAAGTCAAGAGTTTTCAATATTTTGATTCTTCCAAATTGAAGAAATTTAAAATGTAAATCATGAAAATTACAGAATTTTAAATTTCAAAACGTAAAACTTTCATAATTTTTATAATTGTATTTTTTCAAAATTGAAAACTTCAACTTTGAATATTTACAATTCAAAGTGCTTCAATTGAGAATTATTCTGTTTGCAAGATTTATATTTTTAAGGTATCTAATTCATTTTATAACATTCTTTTTAACGGTTTAATTTTGAAGATTTACTATTCAAAATTTATCGATTTGCAATTGAAAATTCTTCCGTAGCTTGAACTTATTAGGCGTCTGGGTTTTCTTAGCTTGAACTGATCTCGTATCGAAACCTTTGTCACGTTTCTTTGCGAAATTTGCAAGCAATTTTTCCAAGCTTGTAGGGCCTTATTAGGCCTTATTAGGGCCAAATTAAAAAGTTGAAGTTTAGAATAATCCAAATTAAAACACGATCGGAAATAAAACTAATCGAACCTTCAAAATTCGAAATATTGAAGATTTATACATGAAAAATATAAAATATTGCTCAATAAGATGTTCATTAATATTGAATCGGTCGAGTTTTAGATTATTCGATTTTGAACACTTAAAAATAACAAATAGTTCCATTTTTAAGCGTTCTAACTTTGAAATAATTGTTAAAATTGGAATGTTTGCAATTTGAAGTTGTTCCAATTTTAAATTATTCAAGTTTTAATTCTTCTATTGAAAATTGCCCTTTTTTTAATTTTCTACTGAAAATTGTAGTGTTAAACGCGCACAGATACATAGGTATAACAAAATTTATACCAATATATTAACTTTTTACACTCAGAAAAATGTTTGTTTGAATGAAACAAATTCTTTCTTTGATATAGGGTCAAACAAAGATTTTATTGATTCAAACAGAACAGTGTTTAGGTCATCAAATTTTATTTGAACCAAAAAAATGCTGTCTTTTATTGTATAGGGTCAAACAAATGTTTGTTCGATTCAAATAAACATTTTTCTGAGTGTAGAATAAATCACTGAAACCGTATATGGATTCGAAACTTCTGATGGTAATATAAATCTTCTTTATATTTTATGGACCCCAAACTCACAAAATCAGAAAAAAACAGTAAAATTGTTTATTTTTTAATTCATCTAGTTGGAAATAGTGCACTGAAGGAAAATTTCCAAGTTATGAAGATTTAATTTACAATTTATTGTGAAATTTTGATAATTGGTTATCTGTTGTTCAATTCACAACAATTGTTTTTGGAATTATTGCTGCTTTTTATAATATTTAACTATATTAGTTTTTCAAAGCTTAAAATGTAGGGAAATTCATTCAAAATAATTCAATTTATAAAGTTTAAAATGAATTTTTAATAAAGGTTCTTCGTTTGAAATTTGCAATTCTTCAAGTTTGAATGGTAATATTTAAAATTTAACTAATACCGACACATTTTTCATTAATATTGACACGTTTTTAATTATAAAATTGGTCAATTGCTGATAGTTAGAGACCGAAAATTGAGGATTGTTTATTTATGCTTTATTTTAAAATTATTTAATTACAATATAAATTTATAAATAGTCTATAAATATTATTAGGGTTGAAAGTACTGTAAACTAGGACTATGAGGCGCATATGTGGGGGAAAGCGGCGCACCCTTAATTCTTTATTTCAAACGCAATATTCTTTATTATAGATTTTGCAACTTAACTTTTACCATGTTTAGTGGTAAGTCTCAATATTTTTTACCTAGAAGAAGGAACTATCGCATTCAGAAATGCAGAATCAAGGGTCCGCTTTCCCCACATGCGCCGATTTACCCTGGTTACCGGTATTTTAATTTTAATTTAAATATACAATTTCGTAGACTAATAGGGACTTTACATTTATTTTCAGGTTTCATTGATGTGTTTGGTGATGTACGTAGCAATGGTTCAATCAGCCGAAGATCAGAATGCTGCAAGAACTCGAGTCTCAGATGAACAATTGAATCTTGCTTTAAGTGACGAACGCTACTTAAGAAGACAACTGAAGTGTGCTTTGGGTGAAGCATCCTGTGATCCAGTGGGTCGTCGACTGAAAAGTAAATTTGCACGTCAAATATCTAACTTTTGATATTAAGCTCCTGAAGTATCTCGCTCTGAAGCAATAAGACTTGGGACAAGAAATCTACTTTAAAACTGGGATGCACTCGTGCATTAAAATTCATTCAACTTGGAAAAACAATTTTCAGAAACAATAAGACAAAACTTTCTAATTATTAAACTAAATCCAAATTTCTTATAAATAATCTAAGAAAATTAATATTTCAATTTTAATTTGCTCAAACTGGTCATTTTTCAACAATTTACGATAGTCAAAATGATATTATTCAACTTGAAATGCTTCAATATAAAAATTTATATTTTTGTAACAAGGTCCTAGTTAGAGTTTTTATTTTCAATTAAATTGTAAATATTATATTGTTCAGACTTGATAATATTTGAATGACACAACCAAGGAATATCCTGATTTTTGCCACATTTGGGTAAGAAAATTGAAAAAAAACGTCATAATTTGATACTAAAGGATGTGATGCTTATTAATACTATATTTATCATCTTTAAAATTGCTTCGATTTATATTCAAAATTATAGTTTTGAATGTGCAATTTTAAAACAGTTTAATTTTTGAGGCTTTGAAATTAAAGTTTTTTTTGCTTTAAAAGCTTAAATTCTTAAATGTTTTGTATACATTTTTTTTAATTTTAAAAGGTTCACATCTTCAAATTTCACAATATTGTAGTTTTACAACTTAATATTAATAATTTCAGAACAATTTTACTATTATATCTTTCAAAATTTCATATCGAAAGCCTTGATAGTTTTAAGTTGAATAATTTTATATTTGAATAATTTTATATTTAAATAATCTAGATTGTTTGGTTTCAATTTTGTTCAGGTTAAGATTCAATAATTTTAGGTTTAAATATTATTATTGGTTTGTTTTCAATTTTAAACCTACAAAATTGTAAATTTTGTGAATAAATAATTTTAAATTAAATGCCTCCAGAATAAATTCAAAACAATGCAAAATTAATACAATAATTTCTTAAATTCAAGCCTTAAAAATGAATTTTTTTTTAAATTTGAAAATATTAAAAAATATTGAAAGGCTTAAAATTGTGAAAATGGAAACATTGAAATCATATATACGAATCTTGTTTTGTATTACTTTTAAAATTGTAAATTTCCAACGAATTATCATAAAACTATCCGATTTTCATTTGAAGTCTTAAGAAAAATTATTAATTTAAAATTGAGAATTTTCAATCAAAAAGATAAAAAAAGTCCTTTTAATAATCGAAATAGATACAAACAAAACTATCTGAAATTGATACCTCCGTAATTGAATAATTTCTTTAATTTTGAATGGTTACAACATGAGAGTTCTGAATTTTCATGTGGAACGATAAATTTTCAATTTTCCCCTTCTCATAAGTTTTAATTCTGCAATTAAAATTGTAATGGTTGAATTTTGAAAAGTATAATAACCAATTTGAAATTTTTTAATTTTTAGAGGATGTGAATTTTCTTATAGTAATTGAAATTTTAAAGGATTTGTGTATAACAGTGTTTGAATATCGTTTAATTTTGAACGATCCGTGGTAGACATTTTTTCATTTCTAATGTCTCCCATTCAAATATTTCTTTTCATTATGAAAGTTTTTTAAAAATAATTCAATTTTAAAGGTTTATAATTGAAAACTTTTACATTTTAAACTGTGTAAATCATAGTTCATTTATTTTTTGACCTTAAAAAAATTTGTTTAATCAATTTTAATGTTAAATTACTTTTAATTATTACTTTTAAAGTTGTAGAATTTTGGAAGGTTTTACTTTGAAAAAGTCGATTTAGTTTCAATATTTCAAATTTTAATCGGTTCGACTTGAAAATGATTCGTATTCAAAAGTTTTCAATTTTATAAATTATTCAATTTTGAATGCTTTTAATTAGATATAATGCAATTTCAAATCCTTTGTATTTGAAATTATACTATTTTCAAAACTCTAATCTGAAAATATTCCATTTTTAATGTTTTGACAATGTCCTGTTTTTGAAATATTAATTTGAAATCATTCAATTTCGTTAACAATTTCGAGATTCTTCAATTAAAAATAAAATTGTTCAATTTTGAACTCTTTGAATGAAAAATAATAACATTTCAACTTCTTTCTAAAAAAATTGTCCAATTTTTAAAATTTAAGTTTGCAAATTTTCATTTTTGAGAGATTCTGATTAAAAGTTTATTTTATAGGTTAGATTCCTTTCAATACCATTTGAAATATTGTCCTTTTTTAAAATATCACTTAATCTAACATTGTTTGCTTTGGAACGTTTTCAATTCAAAATCATTCAATATACACAGTGTATGCTGATTGAAATTAATCCAAAAGGGCATTTTGAGGAAAAAAAATCCGAGAGTAATTTTTGAATAAACTCAGTTTTAAATTTTTAAATTTTTATATATTCTTTCATGAAACTAACTCCAAAGTGGAGCTTCTTAGGCTTCAATAATGTAATTTGGCATTCAAAAAAAGGATGTAAATGTTGAATACCTTTAGACACCTTCAACCTATTAAAAATATTTGAAACAGGTGCACAAAGTCAGTTTTAATCAGTTTTTGGGGAATTTCTTCTTTTCAGAGCATCCTCTTTCTAAGGTAGCCTCATTGGGAATTTAAGGGTGTAGAACTTCCCATAACACCAACAAATTTACAAATTATATCTATTATAGTTTGAGAGATATGGACTTCAGAATTTATTTTTTAGTGAAGAATTTATCTGAAAATTTTAAAAATTTTAGTTTTTGTAAATCAGCTCATGTCATGATGAATCAACTCATGATGAAAATGTACTTATATATTTTCTGGAAATTAAGTGTTCTTCCTCATGTTCTTCAATTTATACATATTATAAGTACAACTGTCATGTACAATGCGCAGAAAATTAGATAATTTCCAAAAACTAGAATTAAAAAATGTTCTGACAAATTTTGCCACTAAAATAACACTGGTTTACAAAAAAAAAAAAAGGTGATGACTATTTGACAAGACCACTTTATCCTTATGTATTTTGACGCGCTGAATATGAATCCGAGGTCTATTTACCTCCATCACGTCAGGTTCAAGGTCATTTCAAGGTCAAATACAGGAAAAGCCGTGCAATGAACTTCAAAAACCTTTTACATAAGTTTTTGGGGTCGCTGAATATGAATCCGAGGTCTAATTATCTCCATAACGTCAGGTTCAAGGTCATTTCAAGGTCAAATTCAGGAAAAGCCGTGCAATGAACTTCAAAAACCTTTTACATATGTTTTTGGGGTCGCTGAATATGAATCCGAGGTCTAATTACCTTCATAACGTCAGGTTCAAGGTCATTTCAAGGTGAAATACATTAAAAGCCGTGCAATGAACCTCAAAAACCTTTTACATATGTTTTTGGGGTCGATGAATATGAATCCGAGGTCTAATTACCTCCATTACGTCAGGTTCAAGGTCATTTCAAGGTCAAATACAGGAAAAGCCGTGCAATAAACTTCAACAACCTTTTTAGGGTTGCTGAATCCGAATCTGTTGTTCGTTTGATCCCTGAAGGTCAGCTTAAGGTCATCAAAAGGTCATCAAAAGGTCAAAATAACAGAAAATGCATGTTATGAAGTGCAACCAGTGGATATATGATAGGTTAACCTAAACTGTTAATCTAAACGTTTCAAACTTAGGGAAAAATGATGAATTCAAACAAGTCCAACGTGTCCAAATATATTGCTGCTACTAGCGTTACCCAGGAACAACGACGAGGACGTTGCAGCTTCTGTTCCCATCGGGGTGCTTGTTTAAAGTGAGTCCCCTTGCCTCTCACTTTGAGTAATCATCATTGTTGATTTCGAACTTATCGGGGTGCTTGTTTAAAGTGAGTCCCCTTGCCTCTCACTCTGTGGAGCCTACACTCTTCAATGTTGGCGCGCATTTTTATGGGTCTGCATCTTTCGTCGAATGTTTTTCTTAGCGCCTTTCTTTTGTGTGTGACTAAAGTATCCCTCTTCAGATTCCAGCAGTAATCTGATATCATGTGAACATCCCAAAATCCTTGATAACGCCATTCTATTTCCTTTATATCTTGGTGGAATCTTTCACCTTGTTCTTCACTATAATTCCCCAGATTTTCTGGAAAATTCTCTGAATGGGAATCCAAAAAGTGGAGCTTAAGGCTCATTAAACATCCAATGGCTCCAAAGTTCA
>CAKNWT010265715.1:7905-22759 GCA_932066315.1 Andricus coriarius
AACTCCAGAAGAAGAAAATGCTATGTGTGAAATTTGAATATCTATTGTTAGTCTGTGAGTAAAATAATGGTCTTGTGCGCTTTCTGCTACTAAAGCACCTTATTTTGATTTTAGGGTTTGTCGCGTTAGCATTCTTGGATCCGAAATTGTCATCAGAAACCAAAATCTAAATTTTTAATGCTTTACATCGCGAAACAGAATCATCAAATTTCTCTTAGTCCGATTAAGCTGATCTTTTGCATAAATTATTTCTACATAAAATGGAACCGAACTGGGTGGTGGCGTGAAGAAAATTCTATCTCTGAAAATAAGAGCCACCCTAGCCCCACATAATACTGCTTATCAAATTTTGAAGATGTAACCGTAATCTTTGAATTGTGATAACATTATTAAAAGTTATTAGCTTTTTGTTTGTAAGTAGAAAGGAATTTGTCAATTTATATTTTTTATGATTACTCAGCAATCACGCTATATTTCTTCATGTTATTTGTCCAGATTTAAATAGTCAGCTTTGTATTTGATTTTATGAGTTGTCATTACGAAGCGAAATTTCCTGAACTTTCAGACAGTTATTTTTTGAAAGCCGTATATTTAGTTTCTGCACAGGTATGCACAGGTATGTGAATTCTGCGGAATACAAGAGTGAACTAAGGACTTATACAGAATTCAAGAAGGAAATAAAGGACATGGAGAATCTCTACGGAAAATCAGGAAGACTCCGGTTCTACCTATGGGCTACCCGAAAACCGAATATGTAATATATTAATCTTTGAGGGTGAAGCCCTATACTATGAAAGATTAATATTTTAAAAACTCAAAAGAAAAAACATATTGGAAAAAAAAGAATTTAAAACAAGAATCTAAAATGAAAAGTAATGAACTAGGATTGAAAATAGACGGTGAACTGACGTTATTGCTATACGACGTAAAATCCAGTTTCCAAATTCGCAATATTGGGAATATAGACCGTCATATAGACGGTCAAGGCCTAGAGCAACCTAATCAGTGATGTAAGACACAGAAGGAGAAGCAACGAAAAGAAAGCAGTGATCAACGCGGCAGCCAACTCCCAGATAATGACGGTTTATTCAGGAAAAAGGAGTCTCCTATCTCCATCTTGAAAGGAAGAGCCAACGCCCAGCAAGTATTGATCGGCAACGAGTAAACGACTGAGCGAAATAAAGGTGCGAAAAAAGAAGATTTGTAAGTAAAGAAGATTAGTTATGAGGAGTGTTATTAGATTTTTTGTACGGGTAAATTTATTTGGGTAAATTTATCAAATTTGTGGACAAATAGAATTGAATCAGAGTTTTAATTCAATATGTCGACATGTAGTGAATAAATTAAAATACGCACTACAAAGTGAACATACGAATCGGACAGAAAGAAAAGTTGTTTAAACATTGAAGACGGAGAATATTTAAAACGATAATTGCTACATTTAAAAAGGGAAATCGGACTTCATGTTTAGGCTCAAAAGCCCACAAGTTTGACAGAAGCACAGAATTCGGCAAAACCTATACCTAGGCTTCAGGCGAATACAACACCATTCTTATTTAAAACACCAAACCGAAATTTACCACTAGCTGATCGATTACAAATAAAATGCCATGCAATCTCTGGACGATTGCAATGCGTACAAGGAACAAGAACAGACAGAAAAAATACAGATTATCAGTAGATTCTGGATCTTCACTCAATTTAATATAAGAATCAACCTTTCCATTAAATCAACTGACTCGTCGTAATTAATACCATGCAAAATACGAGTACAGGCTTCTCCCCTTTTGATGCATCATTCGGAAGAGATCAAGTCAAATGGAAAAATAATACAAAACAGAATAAATTGTACCCTATTTGAAAAGGTTTAGGAACAGTTTCAGGAATTACAACAAATAATAATTGCTGATAATGAAAACAAAAGCAAACTACGTCCATCAAGAAATGTATGGAAACATTTGCATGAAGGAAATTAGCAAAGCTTACTTATATCACGAAAATTGGACCGAACTCTCAGTTTAAGTCCAGTTATGAAGGTTGCCTGCCAATGGCCTTGGCCACCATTCGGGGGATCCAAACTTTAACAGTCAGGGTCGCCTTAACCATTTCCAATTTGAATGCATAATATTGCGCAATATAAACCACTGAGTGCTCGTGCAATTCGGTCCTTCCGAATTTAAAGTCGGAATCGTCGTTCGACCTGCCTGCTGGAAAAGTGCATGCGCCAGCAATTCTAGGAAGGCCGAGACCAGGGGACAGAATCCGAGAGTTGGGCTTATTTGCTCTGCAATTGTAATAATGAGATAGGCAAGTTTATTTAAAAGCCGGTATTTGGAGGGAACTATTACTTTTAAGTACTGCTGTTGGTCATTTTGAGATGACGTAATATAATGTCTTACTGAATGGACTTATTATAAAGTCTGTTTCTGATACGACTCATTATGAAGTCTTATTTCCAAATGACTTACTAAAAATTCCTAATGTTCATTATGACTTAGTATACGATTATTTTATTTTACTCTATAATTGAGAGTGAACATTTCAAACTGAATGTCATATCAAGAATACAAAGGATATTCAAGATTGACGCTATTGTAAAATGTTTCTTCCCGTCTGATTTAATATGATAAAAACTAATAATAAGATTTTGATTAACTTTACAATTTAATTATCCTAAATTTTAGATAACCGTAACGGTTAACCGGTCGACTACGAAATAACGATAATATGTTCGCTTCCTACTTCGAGCGTCGATTCCCTACTTTCTCTCCTGTCAAGTCTATACATTGTTCGTGTTAAGTTGCGAGTTCAATTATATTTCGCGCTCCTAGAATAGACACCTGCAACCAGCATACGATTATTGTAATTTTCAAAATCCTATAAGTTTTTAAAATTCTTGTAATTCCTTGTAATATATTAAAATGCCTCAAAATCTTTCAAAATCTTTGAAAATATTTCGTGAAATTCAGATTATTTTTTTAAAGCCTTAAATAGGTTGTTAAAGTAGAGACTATATCAATTTACCATATGAAAACCAGCCTTACTTGACACGTAAAAGAATACCTAAATGGTGACATCAGTTGTAAACAAATTTGTAACCAGATTTTTTGCGTTAAAACTGACTCTAATCAAATGTAAATATCTCAGAAAAGCGAGCTGTGCGCCTCCAAGTTAGAAGATATCGAACATAGTATAGAGTAAATAATCTAATCGAGCACTAGAATATTCGTTAGTTACATTTTTAACCTAATAATTAATCTGACTTTCCTCTGATTATAAAGATGAGGATAGTGTGTACTCTGGTCTTATCCCTGGGCGTTATCCTCGATTTTATTGGTGAATATAATAGTATATCAATAATTTTAGGTAAATTTTTTTAGGCTTAAGGAAAATCAGAATTTTTGCGATATTATATGTACGAAGGAATTGGACACGTAGCCAGCTGTGCACACCCATATGCTCACCGAGCCATCTGTTTACGTCGATAATTTGATGTGATTGCACTTTGTTCTTATATTTATAATCAATAGAGTTAACGCTTATTGTTAATTAATTATTAATAATCAGAAATTTCACTTCATAACGTATAAGTCCTCAAATCCTAAAAAAACACGTCCTAGTTTTCGAAGAATTTTCAAATTGCAAAAAATCTAGCAAGTTATGCTCCTGCAACATAATCTTAAAACGCTTATAATATTTGTATCCACTCGAAACATTCCTGGTTTGTTTACAAAATTTAGAAAAGATACATTGAATATGTTATGAATAAGCTTTTATTCTGCAAAATCAGCAACCTAAAAGCATTATCTAAAAGCAGGTTTAATAACGAATAGTACATTATCAACCGAGTGCAGAAATTAGGAGATTCCCAACGAGCATAAAGTTTCCTGGTGCGAAACAACAAAAGTGGTCAGTTCTGCGAGCCACTGATACAACCACGGAAACATGAGCTTAAGGGTAAAAGGTAAACGGTTAAAGGGCTCATAGGGGTTTATATTTTTCCACCCAAATTGAGTGCTGGAATTGAAGTCAAAAGTCTAATATTTTCCAAATTTTCCGGCACTAGTGTCGAAAAGTTAGTTTTATCACATGGACTCATCATCGATCGTGGAATCGATCACTTTCACTGTTTCGCGCCAGAGTTTATGAGAAATATCATAGCAAGGAATTAATTATGAGGTATTTTGAATAAATGTTTACGTAGAAAACCTATTTATACCTTTCTGAACAACTTTCACAATCGCAGTTTTTTGTTGTTTAAAATCTTCACGAGTTGAAGTTCTTGTTGCAGAATTAAGTTCACAGTCCAAGCGTTTGCCTGCTGGTGACTCTAATCCTGATGTTCCTGGTCGTGGACCTTCTTCTTCTGCTGGCAGAAATACTCCAAACACGACTCTTTCTCTTGCCCTGCCTCATTATTCTGCTGGGTCTTCATCGCGTGTCGAGTTACCTTTTCTTGCCAGGTCCAGGTCTCATTCTGCCGTATCTCATTCTTTTTCTGCGTTTCAACCATCTGCCGAGCTACCTGTTCGTGTCAGGCCCAGGTCTCCTCCTGCGACACCTCATTCTTCGTCTGGGTCTTCACCACCTGCGGAGTTACCTCTCCTTGACAGGTCCAGGTCTCCTTCTCTCAGGCAAACTTTTTCTCGCGTACTTGGATTTAATTTTGAAGAACTTAGATTTGTTCGACTCACTCTTATCAACAATCCGACCCCGATATTAGAACTTCGAACCTACACTTTTCCGCCCGATAAACCAATTCGATTAAGAAACCGAAATGGTTTTCTCAAGCCCATTCCAACCGGGGAACAAATTGTATTGTCAAGGTCCAACGGCGACGTCTTAGCAATATTGGAAAAATTAGCAAAGAGACCAACGATTTTCCGTGGACTATTTAAAGGACATAGCTTTTGGGGACCAAAAAGAGCGAAAATAAATATGTACAGCGGTGAGGTTGAAGAATTGACTACAGCAGAAATTGCGGAATGCCCAGTAGGCACCTCAATCGCGAAGAGTTTTAGAGTATTTCGTGTGTGATCAGCAGTGTTTCACACCGTAAACAAAAATATTATTAAACTTCAAATAATTGAAAGGTCATTTGCAATTAAAAATCTTACAGCTTATTCCTACATTTTTATATTTAAGAATTGTAACACAGCAATAAAAGTATCTGAACTTTAAGAATAACTGAGTTTTATTTTCAACCTAAATAAATTAAATCAATTAATGTGAACCATAAATTTGTCTTAGATAACGTGTATTTGTCTGAAACATGTAGCAATACAATGAGCAACTTGTAGGTATGTTAACTTTCGAATTATTTTCAGTCGTGCGATCTGAAATCAAAAGTCAGTGTTGATCGATGCCTGTTTAAATCTATATTTGAGACCTGTGCGTCGTTTGTGAAAAGTTATTTATGAGTTAAAGCTAAGACAAATTCCAAGGAATACTTAGGACATATGCCAAATAACGCGTGAATCTCTGAAAGTTATAGAGTTACATTTTGAACGCATTGATTTGCAGTGCAGTTTTTATTTCTTCCAAAGACAAAATTTTGAGCCTTTAGCTCTCGATTTTTTTATTGTAATGATTGTGAAAAAATTTTGGGCATCTTTCCTCTATGAAAATGAGTACACGGCTTTTGACAAAGTTTCTTTGGCTTACACAAGTACAATCTAATCGCTTGGAATTCGCTTTGCACTCGATGAAGTTTATCTAAAATGCGAACTTTTCTACATTGTGTTGAATTTTATTATATCAAATGAATGTGTTATCAATTTCTGTACCTTGGACTGAGACTGCCTATTCATATATTGCAAAATAAAGTGAAAATTTTATTCTCTATCATTATTTCATTTCAAATACCCTAAGAAATGTATACAAACTATTTTTTTATGTAACTAAATAATGTTTCTTCTTAAACATATTGTTTTGCACATGAAAGAAAGTCAGCTCTATTACAGGCTTTTTTGTTTAAATTATGAAAACATATTCGATGTGAAAGAAGCATGGAACCGTAAAAGTATTTCTGACCCCAGTTTGGTTTATTGTATGTAAAAGTAATTCCTGTAAAATTTGAGCTTAATCGGACTAAGTTAAAGGGTGTCTCTAAAATGTTTAATTTGCTTGAAAAATCCACTGATGATTTTTTAGTAGAACCTCCTCTCCCAGAATATGCAGAATTAGAATTTTCATCACCAAAAGCAAAACGGGCGAGAGGGAGCCATGCACTAGTGACTCCTATGCTTGCTGCGGCCTTAGATCAATGCAAGATCCTTCACAAAGGGAACGTTAAGAGTCCTAGCTATCGAGTCCATGGTCGTCAAAAGGTCTTCATTGGGTTTCATGGGGAAATTGTGAATTTCCAAAGTCGTTTGAAGGGTCGCCTGCTCGCATAAGTTTAGCGCATGCTCAAGTGTAGCCACTTGTACTTTCAGATCATTGGCATCCTTTTTAATTTTAGTAATGTCTTATTTTCCCTTTTCTGTGTCAGCTTCAAGTACATAAATTCGATTCGAGTTCTCAGCAATGTTTGCTTTGATCGTTTCAATGGAGGTCAGGAGATTTTTATTAAAAGCTTGCTGCTTATTTTCGAATGCTGTGATCCTTGAGAGAATCTTCTGAGACTGCGCAAGCGCTTCCTTCTATCCCTCCAAGACAGCATTTCGGAGCATAGCAGCGAGATCAGGCTAGGTGGGGGTAGCCGTTGCGGCTGAGGGGGCAGGAGCGTGAGGGGAAGACGTACCGTCGGCGTGGCAAATGTTAATTACAGGTTTCCCAGACGAACTCTAGAAATGGCTTCCTTGCACTCTGGACACGCACCCATTGCTCTAAATAATCACTCACAGATATCAAATAGTTCAAAAACAGCAACAAATCAGCAATTTCGAAAAAAAAAAACTTGCTCGGACGCGCCAGGAACACAAAAAGTCACAACTTGCAAATTTTTATTAAAAAAAGAGCAAAAAAAAAACACTTGAAATTTCAAAACTCCGAAGAGCAGCAAATCGACACGTTCACTCAGACCACCGTTACCAATACGTATATTGGTATATTTTAAAATATTACGGTTATTTTACGTCGAGAAGTATTAGCATTGTTCTATTAAAATTGCTAGGTTTAGATTTCGGAAGTTTTAAAATATTATAGGTTCTCTCAAGGCTAGCAGTGTCAGGTATATTCTCGATTCCCTGACCACAACACCTCCATGAGTCCCTTACAGCCCCGATTCAACCAAGTTAATTCAGTAGTTAAGAGGTAATCTAACAAAGACTCACTCCTGTGGTTGGTGTCAGTATCCCATCAGACTAGTGAGACTAATCAGTAGTCCTAATAAGACTAATCAGCAGTCCACCAGACTTCGCCATTCCTCAGATGGTGGGTCCTGGGAGTCAAATCGTAGTTATGCTGAACAAATCACCATAGGTTGGCCCCTGCCGCATAAATGGTGGTCAATATTTCCTGCCGCCAACTCTTTAGAAAAGAACCTTGGTAATCCAATAAATTTGGTATCGCCTCTGGCATTAAGTGCTGCCCTAGGTGTTTCTACGGAGGTATCATATATTACTGATCCGCTTTTGTTACTTAAGCCTCTAACTTTCACCTTTTTCAAAGACAAATCTGGTCCTCCGTCTACGGTTGTTACCTTGTTTTTAAAGAGGATCTTCGTAATGATCCTCTCTAACCCATAGTGAGGTCTGCAGTGGATCTATTTCAGACTCTCATCCGCTCTTGGCCTTGCAGTTACTACAAGTTGGATAGATTGTCTACTCTCCTTGATGTCGATAACCTTCCATCCTCCCGTTTTAATTGTTGGGTTTTGAATTCCTATCCTTCTAAGTACTGCTATTGGTTCCACCGATACACTAGGAATCCAAGCTAGCAGCCTTACTAGCCTTGGGACGTGCTTGCTGTCAATCACTTTGAGCTTAGCTCCCACCCTAGGTTGTAGTACTATAGCAGAGGTCAGTTGCACCAGCCTCCCTACTCTTAATTTTCGGGTTTTCTTATAGCACACTGAATTGCGCCACAAATGCGTTCATATGCGCCACCAAAAAAAATTGGCATGCCAATCCCCCTCTTGAAAAACCAAGGTTTAAATTGCATGACCTTGAAGATCTTTGATTGCGCTGATATGCGCCATCAAGAAGAAATTTCGCGCGACATTAATAAAAGAGTTATCAGCGGTCAAAATGGGGGGGGGGGCGAGATGCGCGATTTTTCTAAAATAATAACATTTTTTCAAATTCATCATAGCAATCTGTCATAATTTCAAATGCGCTCAAATGCGCCACCAATTAAAAATTTTGCTCTAGCTAAATAACGAAGATAGCATTGGGGGGGTGGACACAGGTGTTACATCTTTGACAGTTATATGCAATCTAAAATTACGGATATGTAGTCATTATTCTTCAAATGCGCTCATATGCGCTACAAAATTTTTTTTCAATATTTTGAAAATTGCGTAAAATATGGAGGTCATAAAATTTTGCAAAGTGATGACCAACAAAATGAAAAGTTTTCAATACGCAGTGGTGAAGGTAGTTTCGTGTGGAGTTTTAAATGAGGTGCGTTCCGCTAGCATCTCCACAACATAATTTCAATATTTTCTGTATGCCATAATTCTGGGCTTCTTGGGGCCCCGATGCCGATTTTTGAGCTCTTTTAGTTTTGTCCACTGTAACATTCCACAACCCTTAGAAGCTGAGACGAGGTTTGTTAAGTGTGATAGAGGTGGTGCCGTGGGCTTGTTGAATATTACTGTGGAGACAGCTATGTCAACAGGTGTCATAAAAAGTTGTCTGTGGTGATTATTTTTAATATGAATTTTTTTTGTGATTTCATATAAAGGTAGCTGAGACGTGTTTCATTCAATGTGATAGGGGTGGTTTCTAGTGATTGTGTAATATTACTGAGGAGGTAGATATATTAACTAGAGTTTAGAAAAACTGTCTGAGGTAAGTATTTTCTATTTGAAAATTTTTTAGGGGTTTTAGTTGAAGGCAGCTGAGACTCCGTTTGTTAAGTGTGCTAGAGTAGTTTCTAGGAGTTGATTAATCTTACTGTAGGGATATATACATTAACTAGAGTCTTGAAAAGTTTACTGATGTAATTATTTTTTATTTCCAATTTTTTTGGCGGTTTTAGTTGTAGGCATCTGAGACTTGGATTCGTTTAATGTGATAGGCGTAGTTTCTAAGGGTTGTTTAATCTTTCTGTGGAGACATGAATATGAAAAAGAGTTTTAGTTTTTTAGTTATTGCTGTGGGGTTGTGGGTATAGTTAAATCCACCTGTTTCCTAAACTTATTCAATTATGCGAAAATTGTTAAAAGCTATTCGCTTTTCATTAATAACCAGGCAAGAGTTTGTCTAAATTATCTAATATTTTTGTAGAAAAAATATTGTAAATAAAAATATTTATTATCGTGCATGTGATAACCGCCGAATTTCGTATTTTTATCTTCCAGGAATTGACATTTCATGAATAAATATTTTTTATGATTACTCAGCAATCGCGCAATATTTATTCTTGTTTTTAGTCCAGGTTCAAATAATTCGCTTTCCACTTGATTTTATGAATTGTGATTATGATGTGAAGTTTCATAAACTTTTAAACAGTTGGCCTTTGAAGTGAAGCATGAATTTTCAAATGCTCAAAACAATTGTAACAACACCAGTGTATCAATTAAGATCTTTTTGTTTAGATTTCAGTCAAGAAATGTAACATGAAATTACTATTGAGCTAAAAGGCAATGAAATATGTTGTTAATAATATATGGCAGTTATCCTTTCATGTGTGCTAATCATCGGTCATGGTGCTCCAAATGATGCTTTCCAGAAGGTCTCGATACTATCTGGACCCGCAGCGGAGTGGTACTCTTCCTGTCTCTTAATACTTTTTTAATCTCTTCGGTTATGAAAGGTGAGCATCCATCCTCAAGTGTTATGAGATCATTGCGCAGCTTCTTGAAGCCATTTATCTTCTCCGTGTCTTCATTGAGGGGATGCTGGACTTAGATGTCAACTTCTCCCAAAATGGTTCAAACTCCTGTTTTCTCTAACCCACCTTTCTCTTCGCTCTAGACTTCTCCTGACATCAGATAGTACCCATATTCTGTCAATAATGTCGTGTCTGATGGTCAGCAGGTTTGACTTCTTCAGTGTCTGATGACGGATCCTTATTTCGTGCGCGAACTTTCGGACCTTGGTTGTGAACTTCCTGCCACATGTTGACTATTTCTTCTGAGTCTCATTAGAATACTTGAAACTAGCCCTAAATAAATTTCTTTTCGCTGATTATTTCTAAAACATTATACCAAAAATATAAAAGGGTGAAACCTATCTTTCCAATTCTTTAAAAATATTTCGTGAAATTTAGATTATTTTTTTTAAGCCTTGAGTAGGCTATTAAAGTAGACACATCCAAGTTAAACAAATCCGTGACCAGATTTATAGCGTTTAAACTGACTCTTAGCAAATGTAAATATTTCAGAAAAGCCAGCGGTGCGCCTCCAATACAGGAGATATCGACGATAGTATAGAGTGAATAAGCTAATCGAGCACTAGAATATTCGTTAGTTACATTTTTAGCCTAATAATTAATCCGACTTTCCTCTCATTATAAAGATGAGGATAGTCCGTACTCTGGTCTTATCCCTGGGCGTTATACTCAATTTTATTAGTGAATATAATAATATAAACATAATTTTAGGTAAATTTTTGTAGGCTCAAGGCAAATCAGAAGTTTTGCGACATTATATGTACGAAGGAATTGGACACGTAGCCAACTGTGCACATCCATATGCTCACCGTCCCAACTGTTTACGTCGATATTTGGATGTTATTGCACGTTTCAATCAATGCGATCAGATTTTCAACTTACAAGCCCACATAACAAAAAAACAAGAAACTTTTTAAAATAGCTTTAAAAATCAAATTAAAATATCCGCGCCGAACGTCCTCCAACGGAGATATTTTTGACCTTTTCAATAGAAAAGGGACGTGAGAGGCGTAAACAAAATGTGAGAATTTCTAGAATTTTTTACATCGTATTCAATTTCTGGAATGAACTAGAAAAGTTGCATAAAAAATCTGGTATTCATACGAAAATTCTTCTAAGGGTTCTTAAAAAAACATTGTTACTCCTTTTTTGAATGAGCAATCACGTTTTAAAGTCAGCAGTGATTATTAATACTACTCGCGCTGGTCGTACCCACAATTTCCGACGGTAGAGTGAAACATGCATACACTTTTTGAATTTGAAATCGTCACACAAGTGGCTTTAAGAAAACTCTCCATTACGTTTCTAGCCCCATAATGATAATCAACAACCCACAAAATTAACCCCTAGCACTTTTAGCAAAAAAATTATAAAATTTCTTGATATAAAAGAGTCATTAAATTTGAAGGTTAGAAATAATCACACGATTCACCTTTCTAGAGCACTTTCACTAGAACTATGCTGAAACGTCTCGATGCAAAACAACCATATTTGAACATTTATAACAGTCACACAAGTCTCTTTCAGGAAACTCAAATTTATGTTTTTAATCATATAATGACATTCAGGATCCCCCAAAATCTACCCCGAACACTTTTCACAAAAAAATTATGAAATTTTTGTATTCAACACAACCATGAAATTCACAAAATCAAAATAGTCACGTTAGTCACCTTTTGGAAACCGTAGGTTATGTTCTTAATCTCATGATAATATTCACAAACACCCGAAATCCACCACCAGCATTTTTAACAACACAATTTCAAAATGTCTCTATGTAAAACAACCATAACATTTTCAAATTGATAATACAGTCACACAAGCCACCAAAGATAACGCATGACCTTCATTGTTTTATAACACGCAGAATTTGATGAAAACTTTGCTATCTTTTGACTTCTATATGGAAAAAAATTACTAGACGTATAAGCCTCTATTTTTTAAGAATAGGCTCTATTATTTAAGAGAATCAACTCGAAACGTCTTGCCAAAAACAAGTTGTTGTTGCAGAATCAAGTCCACAGTCCAAGCGTTTGCCTGCTGGTGACTCAAATCCTGATGTTACTCGTTGTGGATCTTCTTCTTCTTCTGCTGACAGAAATTCTCCAGACACGAGTCTCTCCCTTGCCCTACCTCATTATTCTGCCGGGTCTTCACCGCGTGTCGTGTTACCTTTTCTTGCCAGGTCCAAGTCTTATTGTGCTGTACCATATCGAGCCGCCCGAAAAGCCGAGGACATCAAATGAGGGTTGCCGCTGCGGCAGCCGTAAGCGTGTCTTGATGTTTCGCGAACGCGTTCCGAGCTGCGAAACTTCCTAAGTGAAGTCGGCGAGATTCGAGAAAATTTTTGACGCCTGTATTTTCGGCGAATAATAATTTATTTTATAGCTTTTTTGCACGATTAAAATGTGAAGCGGTGCTAGAGCGTCGTAAAAGCGGCGTGAAAAAATGGCACTCCAGATTTTAAAAGAAGCGACGCGGCAGGCGCTGGGCATTCGAGCTCTGGCCTGCTACTTACCAAGGTAATCGTCGTTATACTTTTTAAAGTTCGAATAAAACTATTTTGTTATTTTCAATCACCCTATTTTATTTTATCCCCAGCCATAGGCGATTACATTTTGGTGCCGAAACTCGAGAAATCTTCCGGATAAGCTGGGATTAAAATGAACTAAGGTGCTCTGTGGAAAATATTTAATTTCTCTCAATTTTACTGCTAAACGAGTGGAAATGGCACCCAAGAGACAACATGATGCAGCATTGTCCAAACCTCCGTCGAAACGCTTCAGGAAGACTGTTCCCGATGTCCCGCTCAACAACTTGCCTGCTCCGTACGAGGGACACAGTCAAAGACGTGCTACCAAGACTTCTGCACGAAGCACGGCGAGGCAGGAGAGGCAAGATAATCCTGGAAATCTGAACAGCGACGTGCCAGCTCAGGGCCAGCGAAGCGATCATCTGGAGCCCGAGATCGATGTCCGAGACAACGGACAACCAGTCGTCGAGAGCAGCGGGTATGATAGCTTTGAGTGCAGCTTCGGCGAAGGAGAACCTGGCAACGACAACAACGGCTTACATCCGCGAAATCCCTGGGAAAACAGCACGACGCGTCCAGCGAGACCAACAGGTGCGAATGAAGTGAATGTCAATGTGAGTAAGGCAAATTTTAATGTAAATGATGCGAGCGAGCGATTTGCGGAAATCCTCGAAAAAACGATCAATTCGACACGCGAAGCGTGGATGAGCGAGGGAAACTCGCGTTTAGTAAACCGATTAACGACTGCAAAGAGTCTGCCTTCTTTTTAGGGTGATCCATTAAAGTAGCTAAATTTTAAAGAAATTTATAAACTATCGGAAGAATTAGGCGGTTATAGTGATCGCAAGAATATGTCGCGTTTATTCCAAGCACTGAAAGGGGAAGCAGGCGATATTGTGAGTACACTATTAGCCACGTGTCGCGACTCCGAAACCGTTATGCGTACTCTCGAGTTACACTACGACAATAAAAATAAGGTGGCAGAAAAAATTGTATATGATTTTACAAATCTGCCATCAATCGAATCCGGTAAAGTAACGTTGTCACAATTTGCGACGAAATTCAGAAACGCGATCGTTGCCTCTCTCGGTCTAATCGGATATTTGCATAGCCCTCAGATATGCAGCCTTATCGGAAGAAGGCTACCTTCGGCTTTCAAATTCGAATACAATAGATACGCGGCTATCGCTTTTGATTTGAATTCTGACTTAGAAAAGCTTAGCAGCTACTCAAGAGTGCGTGATTTATAAATACTTACGCAATATCAATATGAAGAATGCATTCAAACACCAAAAATGCAGGAGATGCTTAGGTTCTTTTGTCAAGACATGTGACGAAATCAAGAACACAATTTTATCAAATGTTTCGACAACTGTACGGTAATTTATCCCATTAAATTAGTTATTAAATAAAATTTTAGATGCTCGAAAGCAAATTGATAGACATACCTTGACCTAGATTCTGCGACTAATGATGATCTCAAAACACGGCTCTCACGCCCAGCAGTCCGTTAAAGTAACAAACGAGGTTCAAAATGACATTTAGAATGTAATTATGCATCGATTAAACTTATTTGTTTTTAATTTCGATTAAATTTGTCAGAAAATGGTGAGTGGATTTTGTAATTTTTGTTTCAATTGATTTGTATGTTAATGCTCTTAAATTTACCCTACTTACAAGTGATATAATGGAAATAATACTCCCTATGTAATCTTTGTACAGAATAATCTTAGCTTGTATGACTAGTAGAAGGCAAACGACTAGGCTTCTACGGTGGCTCAGTAAAGTCAAAAGTTCACTATTTTCGAAACGAATCTATGAATTCTACGGAATATAAGATGGAACTGAAGGATTATGCAGAATTCAAGAAGGAAATAAAGGACAGGGAGCATTTCCAAATTCGCAATATTGAGAACGTCATATAGACGGTGAAGTCCTAGAGCAACCTAATCAGTGATATAAGACTCAGAAGGACAAGCAACGACAAGAAATCAGTGATGAGTCTACGGTCTCCATCTTGAAAGGAAGATCCAACGCCGAGCAAGTATTAATCGGCAACGAGTCAACGACTGAGCAAGAAGAAGGTGCGAAGAACTATTTCTCAAACTATTAATCCTCAGGCTCGCGACGGTATATACGCTCATGGTACTCCCTGGCCTCTGCGTTCCTCAATAAAGAAAAATGACTTTTTGGTGTCTTCGTACATGGGATATAGCCCTGTGAGACAATCTTATTGTTTAAGCGGAAAAAAATTGGGCACGTAATAATTCATCGGCATAATCCAGATATCACAAGGGACGAAAGTGAGGGGGGGGGGGG
>CAKNWT010265752.1:457-16386 GCA_932066315.1 Andricus coriarius
ACTTTTTTCCAAATTTGGCGCCATATTGAATTTCGTGAACATAAGTTAAAAAATTGTAGTTTTTGGTCGTTAATGCGTTAATGAAAAAAAAAAATGGAAATTTTTTAGAAGTACATTAGTCGTGCCTTTCTGAGGGCGTTTTAGATTCTGGGAGTGCTAGAAATATTATATTTAATATGAAGCGAGAATAGGGTTTTCAATTACTTACCTTATTCATACGATTCTACATAATGCGCCATTTCCATATTTTTCTTGTACGTTACAACAAAACAAATATGTACAACGACAAGTCTATAATGTTATGTGATATAATAATGATTTTATACAATTTTTATAATTTACATCAAGACAAGATTTGTAACTAATTCAAAATGCAATTTTAAGGAAAATTTTGAAATTATTATCATTTCCTACTGTATCGAAATAAATAGTTATAGTAAATATTCAACAAGAGCGAGTTCACAGCAGCATCCTTTTATCACTTATACACTTTTTCTCTTCCGAGACCACGTTTATTATTCCAAAAAGAAATTAATTATTTATTTGAACGACAATGATATCATTGCATTCGCCAATCATTCGGACTTGTCAATAAACAGAAAAAAGATTGAAAATCGCAACTCGCATTTTTTATTAAAATTTGAAATTCCCGGCAAAGATAGATGGCAGCAGCATGCAGATGCGGCTTTTACTGACAGCGCATTTTGGCAGTTCGATCAAGCCTTCGAGTGCCCAGCTGTCACCCCGCAGTAAGTTGCCCTTCTTCCACTTCTCGATATTGCAACAATTTTCCATTCTCAGTTTTTAGCAGTTATTTTTTTTTCGAAAACCCAGAGACTTACCGGATGTCTTGCCACTGCGAAAACCCTTCCGGGGTGCACACATTTTCAAAGTGTTTTTTTTTTAAACCGCAATCCCTATTTATCGAATCTTAGTGACAACATTTGAGTGTTCCATGTTTATTCTCTGTCGGAATTGCCGAACAAGGTTGTATTGTTCGATAATATGTTTTCTATCAACAGAAAAGTCAACACGAAAACAATTTTTTGCGGTTAGGAAGTGAAAGAAGCTACTTTTGGAATTCTGAGTTCGGACTCGGTTTCAGCGACACGAAATCCATAGGATGTGACTACTCTGGTTCGGCGAAACATCACATTTTTTCGGCAAGGTTTTTACGGTATTGTTATCTGTGCAGCCCCTCCCCCACCGCAAAGTATTGGGCCCAGCTGAACAAAAATGACCATTTCTATGTATTTTTCGCCGCTGAATCCGAATTTGTGGTCGAGATTGAAAAAAACACGGGTTTTTTTTACATATTCTTGAATGCAAAAATAGCCAAAAAACGAAGTTTTTTGAGGTTAGTAAAAAACCTGAGGGTGATAACGGAATTCTCACCTTGGTTTTGGATTCAGTGACTAAAAATCCATAGGATGTGGCTTCTCTTATCCGTCGGACAACCTACTTTTATTTTTAGGTCGGGCTGTGTAATTAATCTAATTAGAAATATCTTGTAATAATTTGTCAAAACTTCCTGAATCAATCACATTAATAAATTAAATCAAGCACAATACTACTTTTTTACCGAAAAAGTCGAATTTTCAACAAAATATTTCCACTTTACACCAAGCAGTAAAACTTTCAACCAAATAGTTGAATTTGTAACCCAAACATACGGTTGTTTAACAAAAAAGTAATTTTTAACCAAATAATTGTGTTTTCAATCAAAATAGATTAATTTTCTACAAAAAAGTTGCATTTTGAACCAAAAAGACGAATTTTCCACAAAAGACTTGAATTTCAATTTAATCAAGATTTTTCAGTGAAGAAAAAAAACTCAGATACATTGTCGAATTTTTAAGCCAAAAAGACGAATTTTCTACAAAAAAGTTGAATGATCAACCCGAAATTATGAATTTATAACAAAAAAGTGAATTTTCAAAAAAAAATAATGTTGATGTTAATTTTTTTTTGTCTACTGGTCTAAAATCAATATTTTGAATATTGATTATTTCAACATTGTGTGAAAATTGTGAAAAAAATATTGATTTTAGACCAGTAGACAAAAAAAAAATAACACAAAAGCAAAACCATTTTTCCCCAAAACAGTTAAAAATTTTGTTGAAGTTTAATCTTGTTTACAATTTTACAGAATGCTGAACCACTTCTTAATAAAACTGTAAAACAGTATCTGGAAAGTTCCGAAGGAAAATTATTATTTTCTTTAGTTAGAGAGTTCTTGGAGTATTTTGGATTAGATTACACTATATCTGTTTACGATCCAGAAACTTACTTCGGGAAAGAATATAATTACATAGGAAGAAAAGAATTGTGTGAAGAGTTAGGCATCAATTCCGCTAAACCATTACTTGGAGAAATACTGAAAAACAATATCAGTGGTGCCTTGATTACTCCCCAAAAGGTAGGCTAATGTTTTTGATACCTGTTTCATTTATTTAAAAGGAATAGTATGTAAATTACACTCTGTGTAATAAATCATTTTTCTTCAAACGTAAGGAACAATATATTAACTCTATCCACGCTATTGAAGCAAAGGTGCCCACATTTTTTGTACTTGCTGCGATATGGAAATTAAATGTTCTTTAAGCGATATTCAGAGGTTGTATTTTTTAAATCGTTTAATCCGAATTTCCAGTCAGAATTTATTTAAGTATCACTACCCATGCTGGAAAAGTACATCACGCGAAAGCCCAGAACTAGTGTTTTATCAAAGTTTTTGACAACTGTAGACACACCCTGAGCATCTAGGGCACATACTATTTGTTTTATTACCATCTCTGTCTTTATTACGACATTAGCCCTAATACCGCTTCCCTAAAAACTCCTAGGGAAATAGAGTTAATTGTCGAAAATGAGAAGTGCCGCATATACTGGAACTTCATATTCTCGACAATTGTTTCTGTAGTCCACTTAAGGCTTGACATAGTTCTCCTTGACTTCGAGAAGCGAACCATGTTCGTTATTGAATTTTCGGCACCAGCTTACGAAAACATTCCAGCCAAGGAGAGTGAAAACAAAAAGAGGTATCAAGACCTTATAAGGGAGTTGCGACGGTTATACCTGGAATATTCTGTTAAACTAGTCGTCCTGATCATTGGTGCTCTTGAAGGTGCCAAGCTTGCACTGGTTAATAGCCTTAAAAATCATCCCTGCATGTCAACAAAATGATAAGCCACTTGCGGGGAAATTGTAGAATGCGGTCGACCTTGGGTCGCTCCGTGTCCTCAGGGTGAACGAGACTTTTGCCGGATCATCGTATTGAGTCCATCGCTGACTGTAACCACCTATCTCACGGTTGTGGGACGTTACAGCTGAAATCCTGCGGTTGTCCTAATAACAAACTTTTACATAATATACTATCTTTGTAGCTTTCAGGATTTTAGACGCGACCCTGCCCTGCCGAATAAATATGTCTTTGTAGCCTCATTATCTTTTGATACTTTTTTAAACTAAGCTTATTTGTTGGCCAAATTATTTTTAATTCATCAACATGAATGGCAAATATAAAAAAATGCTCCTTAATTTCGTTCGAATCTCTGATTATTATGGATGTTTAAACTTTTTCTCGGCTTTTTATCGCAGTTATTTCATTATCAGCCGCGGACTAAGTCAAGCCCCTGATAAGTTAACGATGTCATGAATTAAACTAATACGATTTTGGAAATTTCTTGGGACGAAGTTGTATATTAGGCACAAAATTAGGAGCATGGTGTAGTTTGGAGTTCGTCTTTTAGCACTGTTTTCTTTACAAAGCGACAAGAGCGTTGAAGGTGACATCAGTCACCTCTGGATGCTTTTTTAGAGCTGTCATCTGTCGCTCCATAGGGTTTCAGTCGGCTATTTCCTGATGGTCTAGGAAGTTTCTTATAATGCGACAGTTGTTTACTTAAACCGCTTACTGAGCTGATGGTTCTATTCATCCTTTCGAGTTTGGTGTTCGATCATTTGATGAGCGCAAAAGAGTACGTGACGACAGGGATGGTATAAGTGTTAACTGCCCTGATTATATTTGCCGCGTTAAAAGAACTTTTCAGAACCGATCTGAGTTGTGTAGTGAAGGCAGTCATTAGGCTTTTCTCAACTATCGTATGCTGAATACCCTTCAGATTCAAGAATACCCAGATATTTATATGTCTTGCACTCAGTAATTGCCTCGTTGTCATTCTTGTTCTCGTTCTCTAGATCTGCGCTCTCTAATTCTCTGAATTAATGCACCGTTTTGCATTCATCTAATCTGAAATTAATGCGAATATTATAGGAAAAATGCTTTTTTAGATCGATGACTTGCTGAAGTTTCAGATTTTAACTAACATATAGCTCCGTATCATCCATGTACAGAAGATGGGATATTTGATGACCTTCCTCGTTATCATGTATTTTTTTGCCCTGAAGGAGTCTCCTTAAAATATACCCGTCGTAATGCATATTAATCTCGTTATCCTTAGTTGTCCATGATCAAAATACTTAATTCTTGTACCCGAAACATCATCGCACGACCTAGAAAGTTGATGATGCGTGGGCAAATTTGGTAAATATTTAATACTTTAAGCAAATTTTCATGTGGTACGGAAGGAAACACTTGCTTGTAGTCATTGTATGCCATGTGCAAGTTTCTATGATGTTTAAGTGCTTGCGTCATGGTAGCAGTGTCTATGGTGACTAGAACTTTACTGCCTCGCGAGTTTTTCAACATCCTTTTTTTTTCTTCTGTAAGGTTGTCATTATTCTCGTTGCATTGAGAATATACCTTATCTGCAATTACAGCTGTAGGCACTTATAAATTGTTGGGAGACAGGATCTCGTTCGAAATTCAGAGGGATTATGAGCGTCCACTTTTTTAGGCTCCATGTCCGGAGCTGGGGCTTTCCAGTTACTTGCACTTTTCAAAACCGCTGAAAATTCTGAGACTACGACGTTAGTATGCTCCATTACAGGATTATTGGTTGATCCTTCCTTCATTAGTTGGAACCACGCAACGCCTAAGTTGCTTCTGTTTGTTTTTTCCCAAACACCCGACCAGTAGTCAGCCATTTCTTCCAACTGATGAACTTCTGTGTCTCTCGCGAGAGATCCTTCTTTCATCTACCTGAAATCTTCGATTCCGCTGCCTTCTTACACTATTCTTATTGAACCGACACAGTCTAGCAGTAAGAATATCAAGTCTCTGCCGTGGGGAGTTTATAATCTCATCTAATAATGCTGGTGCCAGTGTCCCGTTGTTCCAAGGGTGAATGATTTTAGTAACATGGTTTATCAGCTTTCTGCTTCTATTTCATTTCTTATATAGAGTCAATCGACTCAATTTGTTCCTTAATTTGGGAAAATCAATATCCAAACTGATTTTCTATGGTGGATTTCGTTCCATTCCAGGGGCAAAGGTTGCATTTTTAGGCCTAGTTCTACTGCCCTATATTCTAACGGCTGCTGAAGCTGCACAATACACAAGAGCTTGCACCTCTGACACAGTTAGCGTAGCGTTCAAATGTATAGGTAAAACCGTTTTGTTTAGGTGCTCTATTAGTGCTCGCAGATTTTTCGGGATGTACATCTTTGGTAGATATTGTCTTTGTGTTGCTTCTACATGTCTGAACTCTAGTAAAGCTCGACCGAGATTCCTTTCAAGGTGCTGCAGTTTTTCTTGGATTTCGCTATTTACATCAACGCGACCGTTAATGTCCGGATGTGGTTCAAGTCGCTGCGGTACTTGATCTTCATCATCCCTAGCACCTGTGCCTTCAGCTTCAATCAGCTCTTAGTTATCCGCACCTTCCAGAGAGATTTCATCAATAGGAGACTGCTGTTCCACTTCCATTTTTATTCAAGCTAATTCAACAATCGAAAGCAAACTGTTGTTAACTATTGAGCGTTTTTGGTACTTAACTAAGCAGAGACGATGTTGTTCTCTCCTCACACTTTGCCCAATTTTCTCTACCAAAAAATAAAGGTGCATTGCATGTCCATTCACGTGTTTCCATTTCAATCGCCTTCTTGGTTGCCGAATCACTGTTTCTGCATCCGTTTGAATAAGGCCATCTCTTTCTGGAAGCTGCAGTGGTATTGGATCATCATGATGTTGCTGATGGTCATTAACTAGGGTTTTCCACGAAAAATCAACCTGTCGTTAAATCTCCATTTCTTTGTCTTCTGAGATAGGTTGATTATTCCGCTGGTCCTTCACCTTAGCGATAATATCTCTTACTGCAACTTACTGTATATGAAGATACTTTGTAGTTAACTTTATCCTAAAATTGTATCCCATTTCTTGCTCAGTTTCAAACATTGTGTTCTCATAATAGAGACCCATGATTTCTTCTTTCATTGTTTTATTATAGTTGATACTCTCCCACGGTATTTCTGTTGAGGGAGTTCGCTGTGAATTGCTAACAGCAGCCCAGGCATCCTCAGCAGGCACAGTTGATGTTCCACTGTTTAGCGTTTATCGCAAAGGTTCTAGCGGGTCAGCTGTTTGGTTGGTCAGATCTTCCTGGCCATCTCGGAACTCACTATCACCACCGTCCTGCATGCTGTGGTCCCCAGTGGTGTCTCCAGGGGCACCCCGACTGTACTCGGGAAGCAAACGTTGTTTCAAGATATTTAACAGTAGCAATGATACCGTCAACAATGCCTTCAAAGTCATGAGGTGAATGCTAAAGCCCTACCGCGACGCCACACAGTGGACTTTTTTTGAAATTCTGTCTTAAAATCGTAGAACTTGAAATCGGAAAGACCTAGAGGGATATCTTTTTTTTTCAATTAAAGGAAAAACCTTTCCGAATGTAGAAAAATTATAGAGAAAGTCAAAAAAAAATTTTGACCTTGAAAATCTGAGTTAAAGATGGCGTTTTTGGCAAAAAAATCGTTTATGGAATACTAAAAACGCTTAGATTTTACATTTTATGTGCTATACGTGTTTTTATATAGATTTTTGCATGCCCAATCCGAATCTGATGTGTAAATCGTTGTAAGATAAAATCCAAAATGGCGGAGGCAATATGGCAGACTAAAGTTGTAAAACGAAAACGGATTTGACTGAAATTTGCTACAAGTTGGGTTTTCAGGTCGCTGACTACAAATCCAAGGTCAAAATTTAAAAATTCAGTATGGCGGATCCAATATGGCGGACCAAAATTGAAAAAGGAAACCGATTGGACTACAATTTGCTACAAAGGTATTTTTCGGGTCGCTGATTTTAAATCCAGGGTCAATATTCAACAATTCAAAATGGCGGATCCAATATTGCGGAAGAACATTGTAAAAGGAAACCGATTTGACTAAAGAACGTTACTCGGTTTTTTTTTTTGGGTCTCTTATTTTAAATGCAGGGTCAGAATTAAAAAATTAAAAATGGCGGATCCAATATGGCGGAACAACATTGTAAAAGGAAATCGATTTGACTAAAATTTGCTGTAAGGTGGTTTTTTGGGTCGCTCATTTCGAATCCAGGGTCAAAATTAAAAAATTAAAAATGGCGGATCCAGTATGGCTTTTTTAAATTCTGGAATTTTGACTTTGGATTTCAAATCAGTCACCTGCAAACCCACCGATAGGCTATTTTATGTCAAATAAATTTTGTTCTATAATTGTGATCCGTCATATTGGAACCGCTATTTTTAATTTTTTAATTTTGACCCTGGATTTGAAATCAGCGACCCGAAAAACTCCCCTGTAAAAAAATGTAGGCAAATCGGTTTTCTGTTACAATGTTGGTCCGCCATATTGGATCCGCCATTTTTAATTTTTGGATTTTGACCCTGGATTTGAAATCAGCGACCCAAAAAACACCTTTGTAGCAAATTTTAGTCAAATCGGGTTCCTTTTTCAATTTTGGTCCGCCATATTGGATCCGCCATTTTTAATTTTTTAATTTTGACCTTGGATTTGTAATCAGCGACCTGAAAACCCAACTTGTAGCAAATTTTAGTCAAATCAGTTTCGTTTTACAATTTTAGTCTGCCATATTGCGTCCGCCATTTTGGATTTTATCTTACAACGATTTACACATCAGATTCGGATCGGGCATGCAAAAATCTACATAAAAACATGTATAGCACATAAAATGTAAAATCTAAGCGTTTTTAGTATTCAATAAACGATTTTTTTTGTTGCCAAAAATGCCATCTTCAACCCAGATTTTCAAGGTCAAAATTATTTGTTTTGACTTTCTCTATAATTTTTCTACATTCGGAAAGGCTTTTTCTTTAATTTAAAAAAAATATCCCTCTATGTCTTTCCGATCCAAAGTTCTACGATTTTGAGACAGAATTTCAAAAAAGGTCCACTGTGTGCCATCGCGAGAACACCTTCGAGGGTATTATTATTATTGTGTGTATGTTTTTTAAAACTTTTTCTAGGGTGAACCTGATTTTATTTTTATTAGCCATTAAATAACTTAAGTGCCTGCTAAGTTAAAGACGTTAATTAATGTAATACGATGTTTGAAAACTCTTGCATTGATGTTGTAGTAGGCACCAAGTTAGGTGTATGGTGTAATTTGGAGTTCGTCCTTTACCGCTGTTGCCTTTGAGCAGCGGCCGGAGCGTTATTATTAATATTCACTCAGACGTAAGATGGTTACAGCCTAATATGTCTAAAGCATTTTTGTTACAGATAAAATCAAGTAAGCTTTTGATGTATTGAATTATTTTGTTTCTTTTTAGTACATTTTAACAAAAATTTGTTTAGCAAAATTTTATTTCACTAATTTAGCTGATGCTTTACCATACTACTGTTAACATCGAAATTGAGTAACTGGAATTACGTTGTAATCTCTTATGAATTCTAAATGGTTGAAAATTAGATTTTACGCTAAAACACATTCGAACACTTAACATAATTTCCATATATCCTGGGATTGCATTAT
The DNA here is from genome assembly GCA_932066315.1 of Andricus coriarius. Lineage (NCBI taxonomy): Eukaryota > Metazoa > Arthropoda > Insecta > Hymenoptera > Cynipidae > Andricus > Andricus coriarius. The sequence goes on from CAKNWT010265752.1 coordinate 9,336, forward strand.
TCAATTTGAACCAATCCGAAGAAATTTTGAATTTCTATAGGTAAGAAATTTTTGCCAGGGATCTCAGTATTTTTCCACGCGACTATGGAGGACTATGGTTCGAATACAAAACCTCAGAGTCGTAGCTTTAATAGTTCTTTTTACAAGTGTGTCGATAGATGGATGGACACCTGAACCTCTTAATAAGGAAATGCCACTAAGCCCTAAAATATAAAGTAGCGTAAGCTAATTTTAATTTAATTTTAATTTTATAGAATACTGTCTGCCATAATAGATTGGATAAAACCGAGGAAAGTTCGACTTATTTGAATAATGCTACATTCGAAGTCAACCTTCCTAAAGTGTTTCACAAAGGTTCCACAGACGACTGGAATGACACGGGCATATCAGAAAATGCAGAAAGCTATTTACAGTCGACTTCACAAATGCCATTCAACGTAACAGTAACAGATAACAATCAATTCGAACAAACTTTTAGCACTTTAAAAGATAGTAGAAGCTGTAAATCAAACCACATCTGTAACGCAGAAAGTACAATAACGACAAAAGATGCATCTACATACAACGAAGTTAATAAAAAAGACGATTCTGAATTATATCTGATGCAGAAGACTTCAAACAAGAATGAGAAAACTGAAGCACCATTTAAAGTATCAGTTGAGTATAATAGAAAGAAGTTGGAGCAAATTAATGTTTCAAGTATCACAGAAGCCTGTAACGCAAATGCTATATCTACGAATGACGACGAGCAAACAATTCCAACTGAAAATACCTTTAAAAAAAAATCCGTAATTATAGTAGAAAATAATGTACAAAATAAAAATAAAATCGTATCAGAACCTTTTGAAAAAAGTGTATATTTTGCCGAAATTATAGTTGACGGAAAGGCAGAAAAGGTTGAAACATTAATAAATAAAACTGACAGTGTATTAAGAGAACTACCTCTAATTTCTCGATCGAATTCTATATTAAGTGATCTACCACCACTGAGTAGCAAAAAAACAAATTTAAATGATCTGAAGGAATTAATGCAGATTGGTGAGTAAATAATTGATATAACATAATACTTCATTTCGATGCGTTAAATTGACAAGATTATATCGCGGGAACCCGCCTTTTCTGGAATATTTAAGCTCCCGCTCCTGAATGTCATACAAGTGTTACATATTTGGAGGTTAGAGCAGCTGTCATCTAGGCCCCCTTACCGACGATATATCATGAAAGCTCTATAGTTCTTGGGCACCACGTCTCCCTGTATGACGTCACAGGCTTAATTTTAGTTGAATTCAATTACTTAGTTGTTTTCATATTTCCTATAAAATCGGAGAGCATCGTCTACCATCTGTTAAAACTCACACAATCATAATTAATTTTGTTGATGACTTTGTTTGTAAGAACTAAGTCGTTTGAACAGCAGTCCCATTATTATAGATGTGCGTTCTTGATTTGATTCTTTGAGGATGTATATTTCTCATTAGAATAATCGATTTACAAATCGATCGTCTTGTCGAGAAGCTGGTGGGGAAAGATGGTTACTCAGCCCCATGCTATGCTGTTTTGTAAATCTTTATTTCTTTTTTTTATTTTTGCTCTACAGAGCGTTCAAATAGCTATGTGTAAAACGTGGGAGGTACTAAAATTTAGAAAGTTCAACTAATGTGTTCGAGAATCTCAGTACTCCTTTATCCAGGCAATTCCAGTACTGACTGAGCTGCTAAACAGGGCCGGCGGAATATGTGTGGAGTGCGTCATACCCTAGATTGGAGAAGGTGTGGAATTCCATACCCTGAAACGGTAATAACTACTAACAGCTTCCTTTCTCGCAGTCCCTCACCCTTCCAACTCCGAAAAAAAATATATCCTATAAATTTTATTCCGCCTAACGTATGAAATTTTATTACGCCTACCCTGTTGCTAAAAATTGTTGCCAAAAGTATCACGATAATCTCAGTTAGGTTATCAAAATTGATTAACCCATGTACGGCTAGCGGTACCGTATGGTACCACGCGTTTTATCTCTTTTAAATTAGTTAAATCAGTCAAGTTTTAATTATTTATTTAAATTATTAGCTATTTAAGTAATTAGTTACAATAGTAAATTAGCTAATAAGTTTAATTTACTTGAATTAATATAGCTGAAACATCGAAAAGGAGTTGAAAATCCGCGATAAAAAAATTCCGCCGCTGATGGGTAAATTACACTGTTCAACAAAACATGACCTATGTGTTCATGGAATGCGATACGTCTTTTCGGAAGTAAATTTAAAAAAAAACTTAAAGAAGTATGTTTCTAAACAACATTGTAATAGGCAACATTAGAGACATGTATATAACAAATGAAAAAAGAGGGAGAAAAAAGAAGAGACAACCAAACCACCTCACCCTCTTTTCTTCGTTATTTATCCGTCTTTTCAATACTACTAGGATCCAACATGTTTTAAGGCCTTTTAGGCTTCCTCACCAGGAACATTTTTAATAGGAAACTCTAGGGAATATTTCTGTGTTGCTTATATTAACTAAAAATGTAGAAATAAACTTTAAGTTACTTATTAAGATACTATTTACATTCAAAGGGTATCGCGGAAAAGCGTGTAAGTTCATCGGGATAAATTATTCAAAAGAGAGGAAAAACCTTCCCAAAAATCGAATTTTTAAAAAAGAAAATAAATATAATAAAGTACATTCGAGACATGATGAAACTTCACAGATTTCAATAAACAAAATCTTGAAAAAGTTAATATTTTTCGAGATTTATATCGTCAAAATCGACTGCTGTCAAACCCATGAGTGTCTATGGAATTTTGTTTAGGGTTTCATAGCCCCGGATAGAAGCCCTTATGGTTTCGGTCGGGTGTCCGTCCGTCGTACTTTTTTCCAAGGAGGGGAAGTGAGGGGAGGGTAATGTAGATGGAGTAGAGGAGGAAACTTATGGAAAGAGGAGGTTTGAACGACTTAATTAAATTTTTTTTTTGTTCAAGGAAAATAAAATATACAGAACAAAATTTTTTTTTCAAAATTAAAAAAAAACTTGGGTAACTCTATAAGGCACAGGCACATGTTCTTTTTCTCCTAAATTCATTTTGAACTTCAAATTTCACTTGCGAGATTTCACTTTGCGAGACTTCCGGTTCAGATTTGGATATATCCTTTCACCACAATGTCCGGTAAAATTTTAGAGAATTTTTAATCCAATAAAACATGTTTTAAAAAAAATGCCAGTTATATGGTTATGCCGTGACATCCCTCATTTGTTGATCTTTAATATTTTTGAGAGATTTTGTACATATTTTTAATTTTTTTAAGAACTATCCCCAGAAATTAAAAAATTTTACTCTTTCACATTTCCATGAATCAATCTTTTGAATTTATTTAACTGCCAATCTGTGTGAAATATATGTTGAAAATAAAAACAAGGGAGCTTCAATTTCAATCTATAATGAAAAACTTGTCCTTTTTTTATTTTTTCCCTTAAATCAAAGAAGAGACGAATAATTATTTTTCATCGCTTTCCTCCCCTCAACTTGAAAAACGGACCAGTGCGCCGTAGAAACGAGATCATAAAAACCAAATGTTAAAGAATGACCATGAAGTCAGTATTTAAAATAGTTTCCTAATTTTAAAAATAAATTTTTCCCGTTGTCATGGTAATCAAACAAAACGTCAGGTTTTTGCGATCTTTTGAGTCAACATTTTTTTTTGAAAAATCAACAATGAGATAATGTAAGAAAGGAAAAAAAGAAAAAACGTGGTTTAAAAAAAAACGTTATGTTTATTTTTTTTTTAATCGAAATAAATTTCAAAAAAAGCTTATAGTTTTAGCTGCAACTGTTCGAAAGATACATTGCAGAGAAGTATTGCACGGAGCAACTGTGCACCAGCCCAACTGTACACGTTGTGGGCTGCTGGTACAACTGTGCACTATCCGAACTTTGCACGTCTAAATTTCGATATGCACAGTTGGGTGGGTACCATCTGTGCAAGTGAAGCGTTAGTAGGGTACCATCTGTGCATGTCGAAATTTAAACGTGCACAGATGATATCCTACCAACGGTTCACGTGCACATATGAGACACTCCCAACTGTGCAAGTGCACAGATGGTTAGGGATGTGAAGTTTATGATTCTTACAGAATTGCATAATTTTCTGGAATATATTAAAATGATGATATATCAATATTTTGATAGTTTATAGGGCCTATAGCCGTGCATAATTGAACCATTTTTAGTCGCATAAACTATGCATAATTGTTCTAATTTTTGCAGCATAATTTAGGCTTACTAAACATCATAAATTGCACATCCCTGCAGATGGTACAAGTCCACGTGCACAAATGGGATACTCCCAACTGTGCATGTGCACAGATGGAAGACTCCCAATTTTGCACGTCTCAATCAATAGGATCAGATTTTCTATTTGCAAGTCCACGTGCACAGATGGCACATTTCCAACTGCGCAGCTGCAAAGATTGGATACTCCCAACTGCGTGCGACTCAATTAATACAAGCAGATTTTTAACTTACAAGTCCACGCGCACAGTTGGCAGCAGGCTACCCAAGCTGCAATGCATTTGCTTGCGTCAAATTTCGGCTAGGAGTTTTTTGGAAAAAGAACCGAGGGCGCCACTTTTTCCCACACATAAACACATGTTTACGTCGGTGTGGACAGATGAGGGTCTACACAAGCGTACCAAAAACCGTGTACAAATTCATAATAATTTAAAATTGGTAAAAAGTAATTAAAATCAAATTTTGTTTTGCGCTGATCCATGTCCAAAATAGATTATGAAAAAAATAAGTGCTAGATTTAAACTAATTCAAAGAAAATGTTATTTTTGGACGAATCCCTAACCTTTCCCTTTTTAATAAGTATATGCGCTAATTAATAAGTAGATAAGCTAGGGGGACTCTAAGCCACTTTTACCAAAGTGATACTGAGGCAGGGGGACTGAGCAACTTTTACACGAGGGATACTGAGCCACTTTTACAACACGGATTCTGTATATGAATGACGTCATCATGCATATCCAGAATCCATAAGGGGCGTTCTAGATATAGATTCCTACCTTACCGACATCGAGACGATTCTATAGCATTCTGCTTCACCTATTCATTTGATTTATTGCTTCCTTATGGATAAAATATTCAATGACAAATTCCTGTCTTTATTTATTTAGTGCGCAAATAACTCGTGAAAACATTATTCTGTAGTCGAAGAGAAGCAGTTTCAAGAAAGTCTACAATACACCTTCTTATGATGAAGAAAACGAAGGATAAATAATAACATGAGTGACGAAGAAGTTACCAATGAAAATATCATCTATCACTTAAGGGCATGTGATACTTCAATCGGGGTCAGTTCCCCCGGGTTTTTGTCCACAAAACTTAAAATTGGTAAAAACTGAATTCGGAGATGCTATAAAATAGAATAACGGACGTCCCCGAACTCTTTTTTTAAGGGATAAAAGCAAAAAAATATATATTCTGCTAAATAAAACTTTTCTGTATATGCACTATTTGGGGGTTAGGATCGGTTGTCAAGTCTCTGTCATTCCGATAATGTTGGTATCTGTTGTACCGAGTGGCATAGAGGGCGTCCTAACGAGCATAAATTAAATTATTTATGAAATATATTTCTTGGATTGCCTACAAAAAAGCCAAGTTCCGGGACATTAGTTACTATGTTTTATTACTTGTCCTAAGTTTTCGACCAAAAATATTGTGTAGTTTGGAAGTAAAGATGCGGGGAGAATTGTAACACACATAACCTCAAAATACACACATATTAATCAAATTCAGCAAAATGAAATTTTTTAAATTATTCCACAACAGAAGAGTTCGGGGACGTCCGTTATCATGTTCGCTATCATCCCCCAAATTTTGAAGGAAAAATCTTTATTATTGTAGGAAAAAAGCCGGGGGAACCTAACACTGCTAAAATCGATCATTGTTTATGTATCACATGCCCTTAACATGGATCAAAAACTTATCCTTCTAGAAACATACAGTGGATTATCACTGAAACTTATGATGACAATTGAGGGTCCGGATAGAATAAGGGGACGAGCGCTCGAAAACGCGAAAATGTATTGTCCAAACGTCTTATGATTTCCAAATTTTAAAGTTAAAAAAATTAAATTAAACAAATATGTGCTTGTACAGAATGACAAGACGGAACTTTTTTCTATTTAAAGTTTTTCTTTTCGATGTATATTTTTAATACTATAATTATAAAATTATAAAATTATTTTTATTTATTTATTTATTTATTTTATTATTATTATAAAATTATAAATTATGGCCAACGGCCATACCACGCTGGAAGCACCAGTTCCCGTTAGATCACTGAAGTTAAACAGTGTTGGGCGCGGTTAGTACTTGGATGGGTGACCGTCTGATACTACTGCGTTGCTGTTGGCGATCGTGGGTGTGGTGAGCCCATTTACTACAAATCCACCTAAAAAATACTACCCGAATCGGGTAGTGTCACGCTTACCCCTAGAGGCTCGCCGAAAGGGAAATAGCTTAATGATATACATACATACATACATAATTGAAAAAGGGATGCAAAAATTTCGCCCAATTCAATTATTTTTTAAAACATAAATCGTCTCCACGCAGACAAATATCATCGAAACTATTTGAAATTTGGTACACATACACATTATACCCTAGCGATGCCTACAAAATAAAGAAAAAAGTTAAATATGCCAATTGTTTACTAATAATTAATTGTAAATGGATACCTGACGGTAAGCACGTTTTTTGAGCTTCGGCGAAGAAAAGTATCGAGGGAACTTGAGAGTTGAAACAACTTCCAGTGAGACGTTTGTTCCTTACTATTGGAGGAAGATTTCTGGAAATTTTTAGATCGATTCATTGAAAATTGGCGGAAATATCCATTTTGTAAGAAAGCACGCAACGTCGTCTACGGTTGCATCGTTCGCAGATTCAAGCGCTTCTCAACGTTAGATCTCTCGCCTTTACACTCTCCTATTGAGAACTCGTCTTTTAAAAATTAAACATGAAAAAAAATCTGCCCTTTCCCCCAATTA
>CAKNWT010265768.1:1461-15109 GCA_932066315.1 Andricus coriarius
GGGGGGGGGGGTCAATATGTGGTTGAAATCGGGCCTTGTGGTTTATGGAAGCTCCCTGAGTGTCTGAGTATTATTACTGACTGATTTAATACTTTTTATACATTCCAATTTCACACAATTTAAAAATATGTAGTAGTAGAAGTGGTTCAACTAGGTACGTACTTTCGATTTTGTAAATGTCCCGACATATATTTTATTTACCAACCGTAGAAATTAGATGCCACAAAATTTTAAAATTCTACTTTGAATTATAAAAAAATTAATTAGTGTTGAATTCTTCAAACTCCAAATTACTTGAAAATATACCTATCTTTTTACCTTTCTGTTTCATACGTAGAAACATAGTCGTGTTAGATATCAAATTAATCAGCAATGGACAAAAAAATATAATATGTAATCATATTTCGACTTTAACTGTTCATTAAAGAACGCTAATTAGGATTAGCGCGTCAGAGTAGGAAAAGAACGCTCCCGCGAGCTGTCCGCTTCACTAGCGCACATCTGTGGCATTCCTCGGAAAAACCGAAGAGAGAACGAGGAAGGACGAGACGGGACGAGGTTAGGGGTGTATGTGTAAGCGAGCCGATGGGGAACTTTTTTGTTATTCATTTCGATTGCCCTCACCCATGATGGTGGAGGAAAGAAAAACTTTTCTAATTTTTTCTGGAAATCGACCTTTTTTGAGCTCATTTCCCCGGACTAATATACCGTTTAAGTAAAGCTGTGTCTATTGCTTTTTTTTAGTTATAAAATTTTTTTAAATGTATTTTTACCTGTCATTCTGTAACAAGTCTTCTTTTAAGCAAGTAAAGATTCAATGAAATTGATCAGAAACATTGATAAAATTGCAAAATTGCCCAAAAATCGACCATAATTAACTACCTTGCATCTTTTTCAGATAAATGATAGGTACAAATATATTTTAAAGCAGTACAATAGAAATCTTTAAGCTATAAAAATGTGTACTTTTGGTGTATTTCGAAATTCAGGATTCGTTTCGGTCATCCGACATGAATATTAAAAAAATATTCCAGGAAAAAAATGTTTAGAGGGCCATTTCAGACCATTAGATATAATGAAAATGCCAATTCTCGTATTCTAGGCCAAATCGTATTTTAAGAAAGTGTTTTTTTTTGTTTTATAAAATATGGCAGCATTTTTTAATTAAGTGGAAGAAATTTAGGGCGTAGCGTTTTGCAAAACTCAAAAACACATTTTTTTCAGCACCCTACCCTTCACGAAGTAACGTGACTAAAACGCTACAGCCAAGTTTGGAATACCGTCTTACACAAACTTAAAAGCTTGGCGTTCCAAAATTGCAATTCTGAACAGACTATTTTTAATTGCATGGGAATTAGAGCATTCCTGCAGAACAAACAGAAAAGTCATATCAATTAAATCTGTGTACAAATCTGTTGAAAATTTGCTGAAATACAATGTTTCTCCTGCTTCTTCTAGGTAAAATATATACTTATGAAGAAATAGGAATCATTTAAATAATTATGAAATTATTTGAAGAAATTATTTTACTGTTATCAATGATCGAAACGCATTAGCATCTAGAAAATAGATTATTTTCTTGAGTTACCTGAAAACATCAAATATTTAAACAAATTAAAATTCTTCAAACAATTGAAAGGTATAGTTAAAAAACTAATGGATATTATTAAATTAGTGATAACTGATGATTAATGAAAAAGAAGATATCAAAAAGCGTTAATAAACCTCAATATTACGTGGAATTCAAAATCATTTAAATACGAATTTAAGTGTGAACTTTCTGTTCAAGAATATTTTCCCTTAAAACCTCTAGAGTCTATGGGGCAGTTCAGTTGGTTGAACTAAAGGAAACTAGTTTGCCAGGAGAGTTTCTACTGCTATGAAGTTCATAGATTTTAAAGGGGGCGCTTTTTCTTGTAAGTTTCAATAGAGAGAGATGAAGAGATGGTGGGAGGGACAGAGTTCCATAAGTATTACAGAAACTCGTTGAAGCCTCTAGATCTCATAAATAGTCATAAATCAGCCCAGCTTCTTTAGGACCTTTAGGTATAGCTAGTCTGTTGATACAGACAGCTTTACTTATTTCCGAGAGAGAGAGAGAGAGTGGTGTCTATTTCAGTGCCCTAAAATGTTGCAGGTATATGCTGAAGGGTACAGACCAGAAAAAGATCAAACGTGGTTTGAAACTGATCTTAGAGTGGTTTTAAGTTGATGTTTCTTTTCACGAGCGAAGTCACACTGGTTAATCGGCCTTATGTATCTTAGGGATCCCATAAAACTTTGGAGGATGACTTTAGAACTGACATTCACGGTATCAGCGCTATCTATAATTGTCTTATTCATGCAACAAACTAATTTTATTAAATGACCTCTACGTTAATAACTTATTTTAATTTCTATATGTAGATAGCTAATTTTCATTTTTACTTAACATTGTCCGATTGCTTTGCTATCCATGTCTTATACGTATATACCCATGCGTAGAAGTAAGACACGATATACCGTTACGTCACACTCTTTTTAGATACTAGTAATATAATCCGGCTTGTAATAATCAACCGTAGCATCTCTTATATCTTAGGTGTACATCGTCTTGTCTTCACTTCGTCTGCGGGACAACACGGATACGCACGTAATAACATCAACGTGTTCAAATTTATTATTTAACTATATATGTATGTCCATCCTGCAGACGGAGTCAAGGTTTGAAACTAACATTTTCAACACCAATGTTAACTTACTCATATTTTACAAAAATGTTACTTCATAATAACCGCAAGTTCGATTTTAAAGGTCGACGCTGCAAAAAAACGGTTATTTTCTCATACTTCACAATATTTCGATAAATATTGGTTTTGACAGGAAAAAGTCTTGAACAAAAGTTGTAGCCCTTGAAAAAATTCGTCTTTTATATTCTTCAAACTTATCGCCTAAATTCATTATCTTTCGAGAAAAATCGGATTATGTTCCAACGAGCACATTTTGCCAAAACTCCATTAGTTTCAGCATTGCCTACTTACGCACTTCGTCACGGGAAGGTTGGAGTTTAGTCATATACCTCCCACTTTCCAATGTCTCAAGGATGTGGGGTGGGGGAGGCATATCTCTGACGGGTCACAAAAATAATGAAGATCACATACCTTCGCCTTTCCAACGTCTCTAGGGATTGGGAAGGACTGCCACGAGTCCCATTCCAAGAAATTCTACACTTTGTAAGAATGTTTTTCTTCTTTTGTCAAAACATAATGTTTTTTAAGAAAAAATGTATATCACATGAAACGCGTATTTTCAAAAGATCTACAACTTTTATTAAAAGATTTTTTGTTCATTCACAATATTTACTGAAATAACCGGAAAAAACTTTTTTTTTTTGGTTTTTCGGAGCTTCGACCTTCAAAATCAAATTTGCAGTTATTTTCACTGCCATTTTCGTAATGAGCGAGACAAAATCCATGGGTATACGATGTTTCAAATTAGTCGGAGGTAAGTACTTTTCGGAACTTTATGCAAATTTATAACATCGCACTCCAAAACTAATACAAGGTCAACATTTTTACACTTCACCATCATTAACAACAATTTGTCAATATATGCAGCTTCTATATACTTTTTTCATTCTAATTTTGTTCAATTCTCCACTTACCATGAGTGTGTTTCATTCATTTAATTTAAAAAACGGTTATACCAGGTGTATAAGCTTAAATCCGCTGTTTTTTAGGCAAAAGAAAGTCGTTTTTTTTGCAGAAAATAAAATAAACTTTATTCAAAGTATTTTCCCTCGCTTGCTATACATTTTCCCCATCTCTCGGGCAATTTGTGTATACCACGCCAAAAAAAGTCTTTATCTTTCGATCCAAACCACTCGTCAAGCCATTTTCCGACGTCTTCGTACGAATCGAAGTGTTGTTCAGCGAGCGCGTGACCCATCGACGAAAACAGGAGGTAATCACAAGGGGCCAGGTCTGGTGAATAAGCGGGATGAGGTAGCACCTCCCAGTTGAGTGTTTTCAAGTAGTTTTGGACCATTTTTGACGTGTGCGATGGGGCGTTGTCGTGAAGAAAAATCAGCTTCTCATGTCTTTCTTCATAATCCGGCCTTTTTTCACGCAAAGCACGGCGCAATTTGATTAGTTGTTGGTGGTAGCGGTGAGCATCGACAGTTTCACCAGGTTTTAATAGCTCATAGTAGACGACACCCTGCTGATCCCACCAAACGCACAGCATCGTCTTGCGTCCAAAGCGATTAGGCCTTGAGAAAGAAGTTGATGGTTGTCCGGGATCGACCCACGATTTTCTTCGTTTCGGATTCTCAAAATAAATCCACTTTTCGTCTCCAGTCACCACACGATGCAGAAACGACTTTCTTTTGTGTCTAGCAAGCAAGATTTCACATGTGTTTTGGCGTCGCTCCATCTGCCTATCGTTCAATTCATGGGGTACCCATTTTCCCATTTTTTGGATCTTTCCCATGGCATGTAAACGCATGGAAATGGCCGGTTGAGTAACACCTAACTGTTCGGCAAGCATTTTTTGTGTTTGTGTATCGTCACCATAGGCCTTCACAAGCATTCGATGTGATTCGGCAGCCGATTTCTTCAAATTGAAGCAAAAAAGTAGAGCTTCCCGCAAATGCTCCTTTTCTGGCACAAAACTAGACATGATTACTCAAGGAAAAATTGATGTTGTTGTATAAAAAAACTGAATATGTGCACTGATTTATGTAGCCAGGTGTCGAACTCACACAAAAAAAAGCATGACGTTTCTATTGTAGCTAAATATGTTCACTACCGCCATCTCTGAGCAAACAGCGGATTTAAGCTTATACACCTGGTATATCTAACATCTTTGATTCTCTCACCTCTGTCATGTAGGCTTTTACCTTCCCATATATTTACAATTCTGATGATGACCGTAGACGCAAGGTCGAAACACTAATGATGCTGTGAGATCTCACAGCTTTATTCATTAAAAGAAGCTGTGACCAGTAATCTACACTTTTATTTCTTACCAACATCTTGAACTTATATGGTATTACCCTGGTCAACACCTAGACATCTTCCTAGAGTATTCATTACAGTTCATTGTATTAATTGTATTGATTTTATTCATGGTATTCAATATATTCGTTGTACGCACTAATAGTTTTGTAGCTCAGACAGTAGCGCTTCGTTTTCATACCCGGAAGGTTGCGTGCCCAATTCTCGTTGCCTGTGGTTATTTTATATTATCTTTTATTCATTAAAAAGTTTATATATATCATTCCCTTCATAAATTATGCAAGTAATAATAAGAAATTGGCAAAAAAAAGGACAACCGCTTGTCTATCACTCTCGGCCCATGGATCACAATTCGCAGAAGCTAAACTTATTTATGTAATTTGTCCAATAAGTATTGTTTACAACTATTTCCACTCTCTTCTCGGGCTTGCCCTCGTACTGATCCATTTCGGACAATATCTAGGAAAATAATAGGTGTTCTTTGTGTCGACCAGGGTAGTAATTAATAAGAAGGATGGAAGCTTTTCTGACTAATGGTCAAAAATTTTTATTGGATTTGAGAGTTCCCTCAAATCAAAATTACGTTTCGACTACACATCGGCAGTCCTTTTCAAAAACAAAAAAGGTGGTAATCATAACCTACAAAAATTACAATATAACATTTAGAAATATATGAAAATGTAAAAATATATAAATAGTAGTGGTAGAAATTAATCACAATGGATGTGTGATAGTAAACATACCTGTAGATTATAAACAATATTGTTTTTTTTTTTTTTTAATTTTGGAGTGACTTAAATTCACGTGTTTTGTACTTAAAATTTAAATTTGTAATAAAATTATTAACAGAAATAAAATACTAACAACACGTCCGACCTCGCCCACAGATCGGACACAGTATTACATATAAATTAACAAAAATAACCACATTTTGGAGCCTAGTCCGTTCTGTGCCATGTCATAGGCGAAGCGCGAAGACAAACATATAAAGCGAGAGGCATACCCGATGAAGCAAGGATGGTAGGTCGATTTCAGCGTAGGTAGTCAATGATTATAAACGGTGTTTAGTGATAAGATACGGTGACTTACGTTTTTAATGATTCGTGGATAATATAAGACTATTGTAGACACCGCTAATACCTTCAATGTCAGATTTTAAATTTACATTGTTATAATTCTTGACAATATAGAACATTTCCATAAATATTCTCTTATAATAGGAAGATTCTTTAGTTAAAATAGTGTAATTTTCGAAATCAAAATTCTGTTTATATTCTATAGCATGTTTAGATAAACCGGTTTTTTAAATGAGTTTTATACAGTCTCTCTTGTGTTCTTTAATTCTTGTAAGTATGTATCTCTTAGATTGTCCAATGTAACATCTGTCACAGTCTTTACAATTAACTTTATATATAGTGTCAGTGCTTTTCTCAATAGGTGTTAAATCCTTTTGGTAACTGAAACATTTTAAAGCGTCTTTTATCGGTTCAAAAACTATGATGAAGTTATATTCTTTAAGAAATTTGGCACAAAATTTTGAGATTAATGGACAATATGGAAGGACTATAATTTGATCTAGATTAAAATCATTGTTATTGCTATTACTGTTAATGTTATTATTATTGTTGGTAAGTATTGTGTGTAGACGACGTTCTATCTGCTTGGTAACATATACAGTTGGAAAACCATTGAAATCAAAAGTATTAGTTACTATTTTTAAATTACTCTCATGGAAGGAGCGATGTGCAAGTTTTATTGCCCGATCAATCAAACCATTGATGACGCTAATTTTATATGGAGGAAATGTTATTGAGCTGAAATTGATAAGCGGCCCCTTTTATTTTGGAAAGTGATTGCAAAAAGTTCTGGACCCCTTCGTAAGCACGTGGTTGTTTTTTTATTTTGAAGGAAAACGTGCCCTTTTTAAGATTCCAGATTTCAAGTAAAGGAATTGAACCGGGATCTGCGAAAATACAAGCCACTGAAGAGTTTTCGGCACCCACTAACATCCATAAAGTGCGAAGCTTTTTGAGGTTATGCAGCTTCTATAGGCGCTTTGTGCTGAAACTCGCCGAGAAGGCTCGCCCATTCTACGAACTCCTAAAGTCTAAACCGAACATTCGAATGGAACGAAGAAGCTGAGAGAGCGTTCTTGGATCTAAGAGGATATCTCACGAATGATTCGGTACAACAATTGCTTGATCCGAAGGAGACTGAACTCCATACAGATGCTAGCGCGCATGGATTGGCAGCTATATTAATGCAGCGAGGATCCGGCAGTAAACTACACCCAGTCTATGCGATAAGTGAGTGAACCAGCGAAGTTTAATGGTACTATCATTCCAGAAAATTGGAATTACTCGCAATAATTTGGGCGGTTACTCGGTTACGCCCTCTTTTAACCCTTACCTACACGCTTACATTGACTTCACATTACTACACGCTTGCGGAACTCTATGGCGCACTTCCATTTCTGGCGCCTGTCGACTGCTTGTTGTTCTATCAAATTATGCTATGGATCTAAAACGAATGTTTAACATAGATAAAATATACAGCCGTGCTTAGGTAATGTTTAATCCTACAAAATCTTGAAATTTTCTGAAACAAAACATAATTCGTGAAAATAGAAATTCACATTTCTTTCAGTACATTGCACATTGGATTTGGATTCAGTGACCCCAAAATCATATAGTAACCATGGTCTGACCTCGAGACCCGAAAAAAAATTGTTTTTGTGTGGCTATGTGATTGCGAATACTCACATTTCCACACGCAGGCAGTACGCCGTGTCACTTTGACCCTGACACTTGGAGTACTGGAGTACTGAAAGCAGGCTTCTGGAAACCCGCATAGCTTCCATTCTCCTCGGCGTTAGTTGGCAAGAGAATACCTGGGGCACTCATGTCGCCCAAGTTGCTAAGAACGCGCGCATTTACGTTTTTCAAAAAGTGCGGTACGGAGTGCCGCTTAGCGTGTACATAAGGGTTAATCAATGGGAAATTCAACATAGTGACCGACTGCCAGGCTTTAGTGTATTTGAACACGCAGCGAACTAAGAATCCGAAAATCACTCGTTGGGCCAACTTGCTCAACGATTTTAATTATATAATTATTCAGAGTCCTGGAGAAAAGATAGCCCGCGTGGATGCGCTGAGTCGAGCCCCAGTGCAAGATGATGTTATACCCATGGCTTTACGAAAGAGCTTGGCAATACGATTCCAAGATTTGGAAGGACACACTAGCTTGAAACGTACGGTTCCGAGACCTTTTGTAAAAGACACGGGCTAAAACATTCTCTCAATTCTCCACGACATGCCAAAGCCAATGGATAAGTGGAACGAGTCAACGAGACTCTGACGTCTATGATGATCGCCGACCTGGTGGACTCGCAAAACCGAAACTGGGATCAACGATTGCGAAGAATGGCTCGAGATCTAAATGAAGCCTTCAATAAAACTACTGGGAAGGCTCCTTTCGAGCTCCTTTAAGGATTTCAACTACGACACGTTAAAGAGTTTCTACGTGAACTGACTACTTCGGAGGTATATGATCGCCCTGAGTAACTTCAAGATGAAGCCCGAAATAGATCAATAGGAGAACAGGCAAAATACAAATTCCGCTATGATAACAATCGACTGAACTACGTAAGGTACGAATTTGGTGATATTGTATTTATAAGAGTCAAGTCGGTATCAACTGGCGAGTTCGCAAAACTCCACGGCCGATTTACAGGTCCTTTGTTGGTTGACAGTATTTATCCGAATGACACTTATGGTGTTATGGACCTTCAGACAGACAAGCAGGGTCGTAAATATGCTAGCACGGCTCACGCCAGCCAGTTAAAGTTCTGGAAACCAGCCCTTCAGGATGAAGACTACGAAGAAGATAACGTGGCGTAAGAAGATTACGATAATGAAACCGTAACAGGTGCAGCAGAGTTACAGTGTGACGTCTACACGAAAGAACAGCCAGCACCGGAAACAAGTGATCCTGAAAGCTACTCTATTTCAAGTGAAAAACGTGTTAGACCAAAAATTATAGATTACCCGATTACCTTTACGTTTTGGTGATTATGAAATATTTATTATTCTCGAGGCCGAGAATAACTAGGATGGCCGAATATTATAAGTTTTATTTTAATGTCAACTTGGTTAGTTAACCTTCATGAGTATTTGTATTTAAAATTACGTTTGATGTATAGGATAGTATATATATGATGTATAAGATATAGGATAGTAATAGGGAGAGAGGAAAGGAGGGTGTGGTGTGTGTTGAGCGTGGAGCGATTGTCGAGCGGGCACACCTGAGACTGTAATGATTCTTTTTGGACTTTTTGTCAATATACTCAACGTTTCAACCGTTAAAAATGTGTTAACCAGTTTATTTTTTCAACCCGATTAAGTTTATACTATTGTTTTTATCAAGTGATTGCATCATCTGCATAAAGGGCTCTTGAATTGCGGATTTGCAATTGCGAACTTGGAGTCCATCATAAACCTGTCTCTGAACAATAAGATACTCATATCTTTGGTTTCCAAAAATTATTTCTTTGCTAATACAAAATCCTCGCTCCACATATGCATAGCCTTGGCTGAGTATTAAAACTTTCTTCAACAAATTCCAGAGTATATCTGACAATATTGTGCGCTGCAATTCAATTTTTTCAAAAATGGTCCAACCGCTCCTTCTCCTTATAATAGGTATTACAGAATAATATCACATCAGGTTTAGAACATACATTCTTAAATTCCTTTAAAACTAAATCACATTGACTTCCTGAAAACCACTGTTTCTCCTGAAAGACTCCTTAAGTTTTTTCTAAACGAGATAAGCATGGATTTTTCCGATCAGCCAACAAAGATGGATCACAAAATGTTATGCCTTTGCACAATTTGTACTTTAAAGGAGATTTTCAAATAATTTAGGACACATTGTTTTTACAATTTCCACACAGTCTGACTTAAACTGAAGAATTTCTTTATCAATCACCTTGACTTTACGTAACTCAGCTTTTACTGAAAAGTTCGGGGGAAATTCTTTAGCAAAGATAAGATTCTTACAGTCTTTTATATCTATCTTGAACCCAGAGGTCTCTTCAGTCATAATTTCTTTCTTTTCAATAATACTTAACAAACTCACTATTACAGAGATGAGTTCAGTATACAAGAATGGAGCCATAGGGGCCTCGCTCTGAAATGTTCCCAGTGCGTAAAAAATTGAAGGACGTCTTTACGACATTTTTATTATATCTTTACGACATCGCGACGATGTTGTATGTCTGTGTCATAAAGATGATGCAAAGACATTGTTGCGACATTAAAATGTCTTAAAGATGTCTTAAAGACATATTTACGAGACGGATATAGGACTTAATTGCGACGTTGTAATAAGGTGGTAAAGATAACGTAAAGACATCCTCCATTTTATTGCCCACTGAGTTGACAGAAATGGTTCAATTTCTTCAGCAATAAAGCTAAAGATAGCCAATTTATAGGGCATACATTTTAAACTTGCTTAAATTTCGGAGTAACTCTTTTCTTCCTTCAGCAATAGAGGAATTTTTCAACAAACGAACGGGACAGAATTTAAGAGACGACAGTCTAGATCCTGAGGACATAATAAGACCACTTTTACGTGAAAAAACATCCTTAAATAGGTTACATGCAGACCACAAGTTCTCATGAACACAAACATATACTGATCTGGATCTCCGGTACTTTTAAAGTGTGTCTCAAAATCATTGACCGTTTTCAAATTGACGTTTGGTCCATCCATACAGATTTGAAGTACCTTTCGTAACATTAGAGGCTTAAGCGAATCAAGAAAACCTTTCAGCAAATCATCCGCAGTGGGGTGTCCCGAGAATGCAGAGATAAAGAATCTACTGGTAACTTAGTAATTTAACTTGACTCAATATCTCAAACAAATATCCATTTGATGTTGTTGTGAAAACTTATTTAAGCTCTCATCGAAAAACTATATTTAGTATTATATTGTTGGAAATTTTAGTTTTTCCCAATTCCATTCGTTACGTAATGACACTGTCGCGGAACATTAAAGGAAACCTTTTATCAGCAATCCCGGCGCTCCTTAAACTTATGTGATGTTGTACTGAAAACAAGCACCACCATATCTCTGGCTTAGAAACATCTCACGGAGTCAGGTACTGTTGCAAGCCACGAAGCTGCAAGGAGGGAGTACGCTGAAGAGATGACAATTCAGCTGCTTCTCCACAACCATAGTTTGACGTAGTAGATGTTCCGGCTGTATTAAGGGGATCGGGTTCATTTAAGTCTGCAGCTGAATTCTCTCATCTGATCTGAAGCAAGAAAATTTAAGCTATTCGTAGATCATGTGGCAAAACGAATAGCAAGAGTTTTAGTATTATGAATTGAAATTCGCCGGTATTTTCAAGACTTTTCCGACTTCACAGATGAAACAGATCGATGCTGAAAGATGAGTTTCTTACGGAAACCTTCTTCATATGCTCTTTTCTTGTTATATGGCTCGTTAGCATATTGCACTGGTTCGGTCCGTGTGGTGTGTTTCTGACATTCTTAAAAATCATTTCTTGCAACCAAGCCTCCTGGAAATGTGTTTGTCTAAGCGACATCTCTGAAAAGTAGAATGCATAGTTATCAGCAACACATGTATGAAGCTTCAGTTATTAATTGGACATTTATGATGCGGAAAGATTAAATTATACCTACTTATGTAAAATTATGTACAAGTATGTAAAAAAAAACTAAATCGTGAAATATTATTAAAACAAAAATTTTTTTTATATAGAAACCAATTCAAATTTTTTCCGATTTTTTTACATTTTAATTGACCATAAAAATAATAATGTATTTAATTTAACTGAAAACGTTTTTGTTCTGTTCATTGAATTTTTAAACTTTGAAGGGTATTCACGTTTAAATAAAAAAAGTTGAATTCAACCAAATAAGATGAATTTTCATAGTTGTATTTTCAACAAATAGTAAAATTTTTAACCAAAAAGATGAATTTTCAATTAAAATTATGAATCTTCGAGTTGAGAAATACATTTTAAATAAAAAAGTTCAAATTTTAACCCAGTAGTTAAATTTTCAACCAATAAATAAACTTCGAACGATGGAGTTGAACTATCAACCAAATAGTTGAATTTTTAACCAAAAGACATGAATTCTCAACAAAAAATGTGACAACTGATATTTCAACAACAACAAAATTAATTTTAAATAAAAAACAGTTGAACTTAACCAATGTTAGCAAATTAATTACGGCTGGCGTGGGGCAGCAAGGGAGAAACGTATTCCTATATTAAAAATGAGGTACAGTAACGCTTATCTCAACTGCGATCAGCGATCACCACTAGCTTGACTTCATGTAAAAAAGGCAATGTGCTGACATATAATGAAGCTATGCTAGGTCCTCTGTTAGCACAGTTTCAAAAACATTTACGAATTTTAATTTTTGAAGACTATATCTAGATGTAGAATTTCATTGCGCATCTTTTTCTTACCCTAAACTAAAAGTTGTAGCTTTTTTAGTTTTCTAATTAGAGACAAAAAACTTACTTTAAAAAAAAATCGATTTTCATTCGGTTTTCACTTTAACTCGTGCTGAATCAGCCAGTTTTTAGAATTTTGTAATAACATGCTCAGAGAATGTGGTTTGGAACGTCCTTCGACTGTTAGAGTAATAGAAATTAAAAAATTTATTTAAAACAAAAAATTATTCATTTTGTTCTGATGCTCGGCGCCCATTGGGCCCACTGTGCGGCGCCAAAAATAACACCTAATCAACTAATGAGGTAATATCAAAGTGTTATGATTAAATAAATAAATAATATTGTATAATGTAAAATAATGTATTCATTTCATATTCTGTGCAATATATATGTTCTATTTTTGGGACAAACTTAACAGAAGCATATAATGTCTGACATCATAACACAAAACTTTCTTTTAACAATCCAGTGATATTTCTCACTTAAAATCAAATGAATACTAACGATCTATTATAATATGAAGAAAAAACATTTGAAGAAAAAAAAATAAACCTCAAACAGTCAAATTGTGCAACAAAATTGCAAAAGAAGGCCTAAAAAGAAGTATGTTCCTTCAAAACTCGTTTTTGAAAAACAAATACTCAAGAAAGTCAATTTGTGTAGCATAATTGCATAAAAGGACTTGAAATGAGAGAAATATGTTTTTAAATAACATTGAAAAGCGGCTCATTAGAGACAGATATATGATAATTGGAAAAATAGGGAGAAAAAAGAAAGAGAGAACCAAACCACCTCGCTCTCATTTCTTTATTATTAATCCGTATTTTTTATACCACCAGGATCCAACATGTTTCGAGGCCTTTTAGGCTTCCTCATAAGAGAAATTTTAATAAGAAACTAATAGGGAATATGTGTATGTTATGCTGATATTAATTAAAAAGAAGAATTGAATTTGAAGTTAATTGTTGGGGTAATATTAACCTTTGTTCATATATTATGCAAAATCAAGTAGCCAAAAACGGATGATGCTTATGCAAATCCACAGATTTTGACCAATCAGCAACAAAATTTTGTACACATATTCTTTGGGCTCCCGGATAGGTCGTAAGAGTATTCCCAGCTCACAAATTTGCCTCATTTTTTAATAATGTATATA
>CAKNWT010265778.1:952-11493 GCA_932066315.1 Andricus coriarius
AAACATATTTTTAGAATATTTTTCCTTGATTCTACCCTACGGTCAAATATGGTACAAAAAAATGTCATGCAATTTCAAATAAAAACTGTAGTCTGTATACGTTAATTTTAAACATGAAAAATATTAATACTTTTTATAAATATTCCTCAATTTTCTTTGAAGATGATACACATTGATTTTTATTAAAAGAATTATTCTAAATACTTGGTCATTTTTTAAATTTTTCGACATTTTTGTACCATTTTTGACCTTAGGGACTAGATTTCAGGAATGAAATTATGAAAATATCTCCATTAGTTAGTGAAATACTATGAAGACTTGCCTTTCAAAGGATATCAAAACTACTTAAAATGTTAACGAACGTTTGTACAGATATGGGTTTAACCTTTTGGACCAGTTGGAGAAGTAGATATTTTTTAATCATTTTTCAGGATCTAATTTAATCAAACAGTCGAATTAAAAAAAATGAATTTTCAACCAAAAAAGCTGAATTTTCAACGAAAAATGTAAAAATTGCTATTTCAATGACAAATTCTAATTTTTACTTAAAAACAGTTAAAATCAACTTGAAAATAATGAATTTTCAACCAAATAAATACATTTTTAAATGAAGAAAATTTTTCAGTGAAGAAAAAAGGAAAATTGCAATAAAAGTATAATTTAAGGCGAAAAATATTTTTGTATACAAAATAAGAATTTCGAATAACTATTTCTTTTTCAAGTTTTTGTTTTTTTGTTTTCTTATCTAAAGGTTATATAAATATAATTTTCGCAGGATTCTTGAGAAAATTTTCCAAAATTCTTAATATTTCAGATATGTCAAATAAAAGTTTCAATAAAAAATATAATTTTCAATCAAAAACTAACTCATGGAGATATTTTAATAATTTCATTTATCAAATCTATTCCCTGAGGCCAAAAATGGTATAAAAATGTCGTAAGATTGATAAAATGACTAACTATTTATAAGAATTTGTAAAATAAATATCAATGTGTATCATATTCAAATAACATGTCGGAATATTTATAAAAAGTATTAATATTTTTCATTTTTAAAATTAATGTATACAGAGTACAGTTTTTATTTGAAATTTCACGACAGTTTTTGTACCATGTTTGACCCTATAGGGCAGAATCAAGGAAAAATATTCTAAAAATATATTCATTAGTTATTAAAATACTACAAAGAATCACCTTAAAAAATTATTTTGTCCTTTTAAAAGCATGCGATATTTCTTTATCAAATAAATTTTGTCAAATTTATTTTACAATTAGTTACAATTAATTTCCAATTACAACTATTTTACAATTAAAATAAAATTGTAAAAACTACATTTTGTAATGATGAGATAAGTATTTTCAGACATTAAAGGTTTTGTAATATTTTATATATGAAGAAAGCATGTGAGGTCAAGTTAATAACTTTTTTGGCTTTTTCTCTTAAAATTCCCAAAATTGTGATTAGAGCCTAAAATAGCATGAAAAGAAAGGTAAGTACCAGAGGTAAATATACAGTAAAAATGTTGATCAATTTAATAAATTAAAAATAATTATCATTTATTATTACTTTGACTTTACAATATTTAAAATCAATTGGAAAATAAAACATAAATCATGAAAAATGAAACTGTAGAATCGGATAGTTTAAAACATTCCATAAGAATTCCTGAAAAACATCATCATTAAATATCTCAAGACTTCATTACAATCATGTATTTGAAGACTTTCTTTAAGGTGTCAATTTTTGAAAACAAAAATCAAGTGAAACCTTCTAATAGCCAAAGAACCCGAATAGTGAAGTCGGGCCTCGGGGGAGCTCGGCTTCTTGCTCGTGCCTCGTCCATTTTCGGATGTATACGAGGCTGGCCGACGCATCGCGTAACAGAGCCGGCTCACCGACACGCTACGTTTGCATGTGTTTCTCCCAGATGGGAAGGTGGTGGGGGCCGATAAATCCCACGTTCTGGAGCCTCTGAGCATCAACACATATTGACCGATAAAACGGATAAATTAGTATCCGTTGACTTTTATGGGCCTCTTCCGGTATCGAAATATAGAGCGCAATATATTTTTGTCCTAATCGACGTTTTCTCTAAATACGTGACCCTTTATCCGTTACGAAAAGCAACCACCAAAGCCTGTATAGATAAATTGTTTAATGATTATATTATTAAACACGGAAAGCCTGAAGCGATTCTAGCTGATAACGGCACACAGTTTACATCACAAAAATGGAAAAAGCACTGCAAGACGCAGGAATTTCGGTTAAGTTCTCGTCCGTTCAGCACCCTAAATACAATCCAGTGGAGACAAATGAGAGAATTGGGTCGACTTTTTCGTGTATTTTTTTCTGAAAAACATGCGGGATGGGCAGATTTTTTGCCTCAAATTGCCGATTGCCTAAACCTAACCGTTAGTCACACTACAAAATATACACCGTGTGAATTACATCTGGGTAAATGCCCGCCCGATTTGATTAGGAAACTAATAAAATTCCCTAGAGAAAAGAAAATTCCGAAAGAAGTAAAAATAGAGTTGGCCAATAAAAATATAAAGAAAGCAGTGGAAAGTCGCGAAAAACAACAGAAAAAATTCTCAAACATTCCGTTAGTAATAGGCGACCAGGTTTTGGAAAGAACTCCAGTACCTTCAGATAAAGATAAAAAGAGATATCACAAATTTTTCCATATTTTCATGGGACCTTATACCATAAAAAGAATAGTAGCGACAAATGCCTATGAATTGTATGATGAGGATAAACGTAAAATAAAAGGTATTTTCAATCAAGATAACCTTAGAAAATATTTTTCTCCGGAAAAAAATACTTCAAATTCTAGCATGAAGACAGAGTCCAAATCAGCGAAACTAATTGTATGTGTGTAGAACAATAATATCTAAATGTGTCAATTGTATGTAATGCATTATGGTGTGGGAGAAAGAGAGAAGCGTGATATATCAGAAATAGAAAAATGCGAAACGTGGAGTTATCAAAAATTGTTCCACTGTCTTATCACAATTTTCGACGGGAGATTATGTAATACCGACATTATCGGGCCTGCGGGAAATTCAGCAAAATTAATTAATCTGAAACGCGATAGAGGGAAACGTGTAGAAAAACCTCTCCCCTCTCTTAACGCGAAAACCGCAGCGTCCGGCGATTATGTAATTGTAACTTCATTATCCATCCTGCCCGTTTGTCGTGAGGGCTTAAATTTGAATTGATTGTAGTGCGCTACGATAAGAGGGGACAAAGAGGTAAAACGCTGTGCAAAATTTACGTGGATTATTGTAAACAGTGAAGTGCAATATTAAAGAGAACCGTGGTTCTGATTTTCCACAGGTTCCCTCTTTTTAAATCCGGATTGGAGATCCATTGGCAATTAGGCATATCTCATTTTAAGAGGCGAAGGCATTTTCCTGGTCGCATACCGCGAGAGCACCATTGTCCATTGTCCTGCAATCCTTATAGCGGATAACGGTATCAACGTCTACGACGGTATATACCTCTGCGCATTTATATGCAATAAGTTTATCGTGGATCTTTTCGGATATTTTATATGAGCGAGAGGCCGAAATCTTGTACGGCCAAATTCGAGCGAATTTTAAATCCATAATTTCTGACATCATTCGTCGACGAATTTTAAAGTAACGCATATTGTATCTTATTATATGAGTCTTGAAAGAATAAACATCGCATTCCAGTATAATTTTGCTAAAATATTTTTATAAGTAATGTTACATTTTTAAATAATTTTAAATGATTTTTTAATTATTTCTGTCATTCAAGAATTTATTTTAAAAAATTGGATATACTTAGGTGGTTAGAAATCCATTCAAAGTGATATAAAAAAGTCCGAGAAAAAATAAAATTAGCTAAATACACCATTTTTTTACTTTTAACATCGTTCTCATGCATATTTCTTTCTGAGATTTTTCATTACTTCGTTACGATAATTAATACTTCAAATGTAAATCTAAAACTACACTCTTCAGTAGAGCGAACTAAAAATGCTAAAATTAATCGAATCGTTTGATCTGAGGGATAACAATTTGCGGGTCGATATCCAACACAAGTAAAGAAACCAAATTTTGAAATCGTTTAATATCTTCTGTTCCCTTTTTTAAATTTACATTAACAAAATTTTTTTAATCAAACATTCTTTTGCGTTTTTTTTAATTTTTTGAACATGTAAAAAAACATGTTTTTTTGGATTGATTCGAACCTGAAATTTCTTCAGCTTAAACCAAAGAAACATGTTATTATTTTTTATTCATGGGAAACATATTTTTTCGTGGTGTTTATAACGTTCCAAACTCACAACAACAAAAATGAAATCCTAAATCACGACAAAAGTTTTTTTCCGAAAAAGCAAAATGATAAAATGTTTCTTTGGTTCAAGCTGAACAAATTTCAGATTCGACATATTCAACTTTTTTTAAATGTGTACATATGACTCAATCGAAGAAAAAACATGTTTTTGCACATTTTCAAAAAAATTTTTATTGAGCAAAAAATGTATTTCTAAATTTTGTAGTTTTTTATTAATATTTGCGCTAGTAAAAGCTGTAAATATAACAAATTCGTCATAATTTTTTAACCAATAGGAAATATTTTGAATTTGAAATCTGTAAATTTTATTGATTAAAAAATTTTTTTGCACTTTTGTCGAATGCAAAATTAAGCACAAATCAAAAATTGCTCAAGTTAGAACATTTAACATTGCAGCTGATGAATTTGACCCACAACAAAATTTTGATCGAGAAAGAGTTTCCATATAAATTTTTGGCTTAAAATATTACCAATTAAAAAAGATACAATTTTTTTCGTAAAATTCCATTTTTCACAGTAGTTGTGAAGTTACAGACAATCAAAAAGTGAACAGGGTCAGATTGACCCAGAGTGTAGGAGATGTTCGAAAAAATAGGTATGTAATCGAAGGTTTATTTATGTATTTAACTTTATGCATTTCAAATAAAAAGTGTTCACCATTCTAATACTTATTTAAAAAGTACTATATATTTTGTAACTGTTCCAATTTCATATTCGATAACAACTTCTGTCTCCAACTTCCACATTTCCAACATGCTTTAAAATGTTTCAGCTACGAATTTTTGTTTAAGATTATTTATTTTTAATGGTTCAGCACTTGAAACGTGCACCTTCTTTATTCATAAATAATTTATTTAAATGCTATAGTTGCTTTAATTATTATTCAATATTGGGTACACTTACTAATTTCAGAGTATTTTCCGCGTAATTCAAATATTGTATTTTCAAATATCGTATACTTAAAAAGAAAAGAGGAAGTTTTTTGAGAATAGGGAAAAAAGGGGAATTTCGAGAAAAAAGAGGAAACTAAGAAAAAAAGGAGAAGACTGTGCACCCTATACAGCTGAGGGGTGTAGGTACAAAAGGAAGTAACCAACATTTTTTTCAAAATGCGTTTTCTTTTTTGCATTTTCTAATAAAAACGGATGTCATCAATACGCAGCCGTTTCAGAAACATTCTATTTTTGTTAGTTTTTGAACAATTAATTACGAAGTCAAGCTCGGGGCTAACTGCGGGGGTCCCGAGGTACGAAAGGGGGTATCTGTACATTGGGACTTATGTAAAATCGAGGTTCGGCTGATAACATCTTCTTAGCTTGAACTGATCTCGTATCGAAACCTTTGTCACGTTTCTTTCTTTTTTCTTTCTTTGCGTTTCTTCACTTAGTGGGCTTAGTGGAGGGGGTTTACAGAAGTTATTTCCCGTACGGTACAAACACATTTTATTCAAAAGCGAAAACGTGTTCGCGCCATATAAAATTTAATTTTTTTTAGTTACACCCTTTTGTAACTAGACCCCTCAACTATTATTCATAGTTTCAGCCATTGAAAATAAAACTAAGAAAATAAAAAATTTGAATTTACAGCCAAACCACGCGATATACGATAAAATGTCCGGAAATAAAATTGCTTGGCTAAAAAAAGACTACAAAAACGCCTTGAACGTTTTCGTTTAAAGGAATAGCAGTTTAAAAAAATTAAAATTGATAGGTAAACAACGCAAAATACAATAAAAAGTCCAACAACAAAATTTATCACCTAAAAAAGACCTACGAAATTGCCTCAAACCATTTCAATTGCCGGAGCACTCTCAATTTTTGTATACATGTTTAGTTCGAGAAACTTTTTAGAGGCTCTACAAAATTTTAGGATAATTTAAGTTTTTTCCGGTGAAACCTTAAGATATTGGTCGATCTATTTCAAAACTGAAATAGGTTATAAGGAACCTAAAATGAAACTTTTCCGTGCCAGGCCAGTTTTTATTTCTAAAAATATATTTTTTTACCCATCCTATTGTAAGCCTGGAAATGTAAAAAGCATTTCTAGTGCTTATGATTTTCCAACATCATCAGTCGAGTCCAAAGACTCAGCCCGAAAGCCCAGCATGGTCCGAAATTCAAAAAGTGATGGCAACCGATTCCCCCTACTGTTAGATCAAAAATTCTTATACTTCAAAAATTTGGTTTCCATACAATATTGGAGAATTGTTTACCTGAAAAGAATTGGTTACAATCATTTTTTCAGATTTCAGACAATCCACAATATCTACACTGCACAGAAAGGTACAAAATCAAGAAAGACTTTCATTAAAATTGACGCTGTCCAAAGTACATAATTAAACTATTTACATTGCTTTTATCGAAGTCTAGTTGGTGACCATTGCTAGTCAGCATGAATCAAATTGATCTGTAGAAACAAATAAAGATAAGAATAGAAAAAAGTCTATCAATATTTACATATTCTTCATGAATCAATTCCAAATGCTGAATCAAATTCCTTTTCACTCATCTGAAAGAAATCATAAAACCAATAAATACATAGTGCATCAAAATTACACAAAAATCAAATTTAAAAAACAGGGTGGCCACTAAATTTATGAAAAAAATTCCAGACCATTTTCGGGTTTTTCTCGGTTATTGGAATTTGAAAACTCAAGGTTTATCCCTTTGCGGCATGGTCCCATACATGTGTGGCACCTTTTTAACCTCGTTTTTAAATATTTTTCACATAGTTTTGATCAAATTACAAGAACAAAAAGGAAGTTAAAAGTATTTTAGCACTTCATTTGACATTAAGAAACCTTGAGAACATTTTATTTTTTAACGGAATGGATTTTATAAATAAGCAATATGAAAAAATACAGCCTTTTTACACATTAAATGTAATTGTGACTAATCAAAAATAGTAAATTAGCTAAAAATAACGTCTAACGCGTTTTTTGGGTCGCTGATTACGAATCTGACTTGAAAATTCCAAAATTAAAAATGGCGGATCCAATATGGCAGACAAAAAATTAAAAAATAAGTCTCGAGGCCTCAATACGGGTTACTGGGAGATTTTTGGATCGCTGATTACGAATCTAAAGTCAAAATTCCAAAATTCAAAATGGTGGACCCAATATGGTGGCCTAAAAATAAAAAAATTGGTATCATGGCTTAAAAACGGGTCCTCACGGTTTTTTGGTCGCTGATTACGAATTTGGAGTCGATTTTTGACATTTTAATTATTCAAAATAGCATATGCTATATGACGGTCAAAAAAATTAAAAAATTAAGTCCGTAGTTTCGTTTCCAGGAGTTTTTGGGTCGCTTTTTACAAATCAAGAGTCAAAATTCCGAAATTCATAATGACGGATCCAATATGGTGGACAAAAAAATTAAGAAATTGGTACCGTAGCTTCAAAATGGGGCCTCAGCAGTTTTTTGGGCGGCAGATTACGAGTCTGAAGTCAAAATTAAAAATGACGGACCCAATATGGCAGACAAAAAAATTAAAAATAAGCATTGCGCTCGCCATTTCGAATGTTGACTTCAAATTCGTAATCAGCGAATAAAAATCTCCGGAGGATCCATTTTTCAGCCACGAGGACATTTTTTTAATTTTCTGGCCGCCATATTAAATCTGCTATTTTGAATTTTGATTTCAGATTCGAAAACAGCGAGCAGCAAAACCTCCGAGAATCCATTCTGAAGCAAAGATATTATACACCTAGATGCGGCAAGTGGCGGCGGAGTGGGGATAGAATTATTAATAGGGTAGGATAAATGTAGACGGCGCTGTCGACGAAATCCTAACCCACCCCGCTGTGCTTCTCTACCCGCTGAAGTATTCATCCCCTATTAACAGTTGTTGTGAGTAAAATGGGCGAAAGAGGCGCTGTCGCCGAAATGATATAAAGTAGATAATATAGTTTTCTGAAAATATTCATGATCACTAGAACAATTAGAACTCTGTCTTACCCGGCGATCGAGGTCAATAACAATCAATAAACAGATGAATATTTATGTACAGGGTGTTTTTTTTTACTTGAGACATCAAAATATCTCAAGAAATACGCATCCTATGAAAAAATATCCGAAATAAAAACTTTTTATTTTCCAGGGGGAAAAGCGACTTTAAACAAATTGACCCCACCCTTAGGTGGGGTCAATTTCTTAAGAATTCGGTTCAATTCCTTAGGAATTGAACCGAAGGGCCTATGACAAAGCCACCGAACGCGTCCTCGGGTTGCGGATAGAGGGTCCCTGTACCAAGGATTTCTGCTGAATATGGTTACAATAATTAATGAGCAGTCGCGGAAAATTGTCCAGGGATGGTCCCGAAGGAATAACCCCTAAGCGGAGGCGTGATAACCGTGCCGAAAGCTAAATGGCACCTGGGTGAGGTGTCTCAAACGGTGACTCTGAGATACCAGGCGACCTCTCAGAGTATGCAGCCTTATCCTTGCATGCGGGGCTCTACAAGGATGGACGAAACCTTTTCCTTAGCTGCTCGTGGGAACAACAATGATAACACCAAACATAGTTGTAGTAAGTGCGGTTCAAAACAATCGAACGCGCAGGGCTCCCGGCAATGGGTCGGACCACAATGCCGACTATCCTAGAGTTGGGGGAGCGAA
Organism: Andricus coriarius; assembly: GCA_932066315.1. Taxonomy (NCBI): domain Eukaryota; kingdom Metazoa; phylum Arthropoda; class Insecta; order Hymenoptera; family Cynipidae; genus Andricus; species Andricus coriarius. Next base: position 9,901 of record CAKNWT010265778.1, read on the forward strand.
TCAAGACGAGGTCAATGCGATTGACCGGCAGAATCTTTTTTACTTTTAAGTGGACGGATCGACTCAGGGACGACCTACTGGAGTGCTATGATACCAGTATGGCCCCTGAACGGAAAGGTTACATGGCACGACTGCATACTCTGTGGCGCGAGAAACACCCAGAGCTCTCGCATTATTCGCATCAACATCTGCGAAACCGTGCCGAGGAACTCCGAAAAAAGGGTTGTATAAGCGGAGCGCCTACTCAACCGCAGCCAGAAGAAGCCGACAGAAGAGAAAGAGAGGCGACACTGAGACCAACCGCGAGCAGACATCCAATAGAGGAAGAGCGATGCTTCAGAACCCGGAGAAACATCAAAATTCAGGTTTCTCTTAAGCCCAAAGATCTGGCTGAACTGAATGACGAGCTTCGTGGAGATTTTTTCGAAGAACCTGACCTCTGAACTATTAATTGTAGTGTATATAATGCAGCGAGAGCATTGGCAGATGCAAACCGTAAAACAAAAACGACGGTTGATCATAAGACCAAAAGACAAATGCTTTAACTCAGCACAAAGATAGGCTAGGCCAGACAGTACGCGTCCCGCATTCAGTGTGTGATTGACTACATAACATCTGGCAGAACTTTCACTGTCAAGGTTCGACAGTTCTCGCACGAGCTACGGATCTGTCATCACACGTTTAAGAAGTCAAAGCTACTGACCATCAGGCAGCATATTGTTGACAGAATACGAGTACTATCTAACGCCAGGAGAAGTCTAGAGCGGAGAGAGAGGTGGGTCAGAGAAAATCAACCGTTTGTGTCCGAACCATCTCGACTCTTCCAAGACCCTCCAGTTACTGTCGATCACCCGCCCACACCAGGAGGTCGAGGCATTTTGGAGAGAAGTCTACGAAGTCCAGCATCAACTGAAAGAAGACTCGAAGAATATAAATAGCTTCAAGGAGCTGTGCAGTGCCCTCATAACACCTGAGGAGGAATGCCCACCTATCACTCCCGAGGAGGTAAAAAACGTATTAAGAGGCATGAAGAACTATTCCGCTCCGGGACCAGATGCAATCAAGACCTTCTGGTGGAAGAAGTTTCCTTCAGCCCACCAGCATCTGGACCGCATTTTCACCTCATATCTAAAGTCGGAAGAGCTTATTCCGGAGTGGTTGGTAGAAGGGCGCACAATGCTCCTGCCGAAGACGGGCAACTTAGCTGACCCTAAAAATTACAGGCCAATAACTTGTCTGAACACACTGTATAAGATCTTTACAGTTATCCTAAATGATAGGATTGTTCGGACAATTGGACCAGTGTGGCGAGAGATGTATGAACAACGTGGCTCAAAGAAAGGCGTAGCAGGATGTCGGGAGAACCTGCTCATCGATAGATGTGTCTATAAAGACGCAGCATTCTATCAGCGTTACCTATCGATGGCCTGGATTGATTACCGGAGAGCTTTTGATTCAACCTCCCATAGGCTTATCATCTGTCTGTTGGAAAGCTTAAAGGTTCATCCACACATCGTGAGGTGCAAACAGAGATTAATGCCGCTTTGGAAAACCAGATTTACTATCTCATCTGGAAAACATCGTGTGATCACT
>CAKNWT010265800.1:742-13128 GCA_932066315.1 Andricus coriarius
ATGTCGGATGAGTCTTGGGCAGCATGATTACGAAACGCGAATTGCATTTCCCTTGGAAGTTTATCGTGTACGTTTGTAAATAAATTTGGGTCTTGAAGCATACTCGCGAGCCTCAATGAGTAAAAAGCCGATACAGTATTAGCAACTCTCGACGAGAGCTGCGGAACATTTATAGTGCGAGAGTCCAGGGTCGGTAAGTTAAGGAGTTCGCGTTTTATGCCTTCCGCGATCATTTTCGTGTTACCGAAGTGTAGTTCTAATTCATTTATAATTTTTTCCGGGTCTCTTGACGTAGCCAAAAGCGTTCTTAGCCAATCTTTCGCTTTACCGCGTAATGCTAGTGATAAACCTTGTATGTTTTCGCGATTCGAAAAACCACCCGTTTTTGTCGTATCTTCGTAGATCTCTTTAAAATTTAGCCATTCGAACGGGTCTCCGTGAAACTCAGGTAATTTAAATCTTTCCGGATAACGCGAGAATCCCCCTCGCGACCCACTATCACTTAGTACTGCTACACTATCCTTTACGCCATCAACGGCGGTTTTTACAATATTAGTAATCGTTGACATTAAATTATCGCTATCGTTGATAAATAAATTTTCGTTGATTCGCTCACCTTGGTGTCCGTTGGTAATATTACTTGTTACATTCTGCCTCGTAGTATTTTTGAGTCTGGTGACTCGGCTCGGCTGCATGTAGAAATCCATAGACCCGTCCGTCGTGGATCCATCGTGCTCACCTTCTGGTGCTGTTGTGGGCTAGGCGACGACAATCTCTGGTTCTAACACGTCGATGCGGTCCAAGTCGACGTTGCCGATCAATGGAAGCTCTCTTCCTGGTTGTTGAACAGTCGCTCGACCACGCCGTCCTCTCGCATTCCTTGCACGGCCTGCGGCTGCGGTGGTCCTTCGGCCACTCTCCTGCACCGCTGGCCCGATCTCCCTGGTTTCTACACGCGCCCTCTTTCCGCCTGGTGTTTTGCCACCTCTCGTGGGCGCTGCACGTTTTACCACTTTTTTGTTCACCATGTTGCACAGAATACTCACAACACTGTACGCGCTCACACTAGTTCTACAAACTCCTTGCTTATTTTGTCCTAAGTTCCTCACCCGGGGCACCAATGTTTGGGTTAGGAGAGCAAGGAGTTGTTGCAGAAATAAAATATTTATGTTCAGCAATATAAACTTTCTTTATTGCCTTAAACACTTTAGGCCACACTCGGTTGATGTCTCGGTAGTACAAGTCTCGTTCACTTTTTACACAAAGTTCCAAATCAATGTAGGCGTGTGTGTGAAGCTTTTCCTACCGCCTTGGACGGGGGCCGTAGAGCGAATGCCCCTCGGGCCCACCTCTCCGTCCGACCAATCGTCCCTTTTTCCCTCTCCCCCCGCAAGATGGATGCCACTCGCCTCACGAGGGGGCAAAGGTCCAAGCCCTCCGGGTCCAACGCAATGGAGAAACTTTCTTCTCCTCTCCGCCCCCGTACTCTCTCTGTCATCCGTAGGTGTCGCCCCGAGAGCCCTTGGCTCTCGTGCTCAGTGTTGATCCTCACGGTGATATAACGTGGGATCCAAATCTGGCATCGAAGGGGCTGCCACCCCCTCCGACCCGTTCCGGTTGGCAGTGCCGATTCTCATCAGACTCCGCACTCCACTTTTACAGAGCAACGGGAGGCGGAGGGCCACCCCTTTTCTTTCAAATTGATCTTTTTTTTTCTTTCTCACAATTCTCTTTCGCCTTTCTGCCCCTGCCTCACACACACACACACGCCAACACACCTCTCAACTTTCGCTCCGAAGATCATACAAGTGTACAAACGTACCGAGACTCCACAACCCACCATACAATTCGAAGATTAGACCACTTAATTTTTGTCAACAAACACAGTGACCAAGCATCTGTCAAAAACCATGAAGAATATAAAGCTTTCATTCGCCGAAGCCGGTACATTCCAATAACTGGGGTTAGGCGTATATCATTCCAGGAATTTGTAACAATTCAGATGACCAGGTCAAACCCTAAATCTGAAGAATGCCAATCGAAGTACCTGTCACACAAAAACCGTTCACACTAACAATTGATAAATAAACAAATCTTTTGCCCCTTTCAGATCTCCAAGAAGCGACCCAGTACGTCCCATACACAAACCAACCGAACCGTCGTTGATGGGTAAATTGTGATAAATTCAATCCTTCTTAAACCTTGAGAAATTATAATACAAAACTAAAGCAAATATCGACAATACGCACGACAGTGACCCCAACAATTCAGTCAACCGTAACATTCTTCTACCTACATATATATATATTCCTTAGAGTAAGAGAGACAAGAGACGGAAATTAAATTAACAAATGAAACCTGAAAAACATGAAAATTAATATAAAATCGATCAATTCTGAAAGTATCTTTATTATTTTTTAAGAGTAGGATCACTTGTGACATGATTGTATTTATATAAAAACTTTGACACCATAATACTTTGAGCACGAGAGGCTAAGGAAACGGCGTCACTGCACTGAATTAAAACATTAATACTGGAAAATTTAGAAAACAATATAAATGCGTGTTGCTAATATCGCAAGTCTTGCTTCTTTCTCAATGACTTACAAAATGCTGAGCACATTTTTGGTAGAAAATTTTGAGAATGCACTAATTCAGAACGAAAAACACTCAACCCACTCTCCAACATGTTCTGCACATTATATTCACTCTCGTCACATGTTTGAGGTATCAACAGATGGTTTAAACTAATTAAAAGTGTTGTAAAACACGGCAAACTTGACACCGAACGTCAGTCGCTCCAAAAATGCGTTTCGTTTGTCGGGTGTGTTCGCTCGGCGTTCGGTAGAGGTCGTGACACAGCCACGTCTGTTTGACATTCTGGAGTGTCGATTGACATTTTGGAATGTCGATTTGACTATACTGATAATCAGTCTGAATCACCTGTATATATTCAAAGAGACTATAAAATTATGGTCTGCCTGACTATGAAGAAAAAATTGTGGATGGTACTTGAGACTATCTACTTTATCAAACTGACCGTCTAAATGTTGACACTTCAATTTTGAATATCCATTTTTCTCCGTGCGTGATATACTTATCAATGGTCAAAACAGCTAACATTGAAAATAAGTTTTATAAATAATTATTAAGATTTTCAGTCTCCTGAGGCACTTTTTCATAGGTTTTTGTAGAACTAATGTAGAATAAAAAATATTCAACTTACACTGATTTCAGTATCTAGTATATATGTAAAACTTGGATGGTATGTAAGAATGAAGTTACGAATAAATAAATAATAATACTGATTTGACAATGACATATTTTCGCCTCTTTATAAAATTTATTTATTATAAAGAAGGCTAAATATAGCAACAGCACGAGGCAAAGCCAGATTTGCGCCCCATTTGGTTTAAGTCTGTCACTACATTTTTCCACACGTGACAATGTAATAACTATAGATCTCATGAAAGGGTCATAAATCAGAAGATACAATAAAGGAGACCGGTGGATATGACAATAGTTTGCTACATATTGAAATTTCATAGTCAGGTTTCGATCGAATGTTATAACAATATATGGTTAACAAGAAGCGTGGGAGGTTAAAGTATAATCTCACTAATGGGTGCGTAATTATAATAGATGCAGTTAGCCTTGTCCCGCCCATTTCGTAAACGGATCTTTAAGCCTTGTGCCGTGATTAGATTTTTTTAGAAATTAAATAGCAAGTAAATTACATTAAAAGTACATTTTATTATTTCAAATATTGAAATAAATAAATTCCATTTGATAATCTTTAATAAGATCTTTGTCTTCACTCATTTAATTTAATTTAGTGATGAATCAGTGTTTTATTTCTTAGGTGATCTTCGTCTAACTAGAATGCGGTTAGTGTCTTGTTTTCTTCCGAATTCAAGGAAAAAATTACTTTTGATCATCCTTCAAAAACTCGTGATTAAAATTGCCTATATATGTGAGATGCAAATAATAGTTTATGAATGGCATAAAAAGGACATGTTCTGCCTTCTCTAGCAATTTATAGGGTATAATAAGGCATGCTAATTGATGTTAATTAATTCCATAAATCTATAATATGATTAATAAATTTTCATAATTTCCCTCACACTCATTAAATCAGAATTTTATAATTTACTTGATAAAAAATGGAAATATGAGGCTTTTTCATTTGTTTTAAATGACTACGTTTATATGCTTTATTCTGTATAAAAATATATACATGAATAAATAATCAGGTTAAACTTAATATAGTCTAATTATAAGTTTTGATCACCATTCTCTGAAAAACAGTCGTTAGCTCTACTATTATTTATCTCGTAACGGATTTTTTTTTGTACGGATCAAGAATTATGGATTTTTGCCAACAATGTGCCTCCATACAGTATAAAAATAGAAAACAGACCTGTATAGTAGTATTATTTGCAAACTAATCCAATTGATCATCGCTTTATAATTACTAGCTAATGTCATTCTCGTTCGTAGAATAATTTATAACAAGAATATTCCTGATTGTCCTCGAACTATCTGAATTAAAAAACTTAAAACCGTTCACCAGAAAATATATTTCCTTTCTAATTCAGGGTGGCCACTGGAACGGGAAACCGGGAAATGAGATCTCGAGTCGAGATTCTCGACTCGAGATTTCGAAATTTTTTATTTGAGATTCTCGATCTCCATGAAGTTTTGAGTTCACCTGAACATGTTTCAAGAAAATCTCGAATTTTCTCGAAATCGTCTCGAATGCATCACTAGTTAAGATAAATTTTTTACTTTTTCAATGATGAAATCATTCAGTTCACAGTGCTTAATACAAAAATCTTTTACATTAAGAATCTTCTATTTTAAGTCTTTATTTTTAAGCGTACATTTTTAATTTAAAAAATTTTGAAATGCAGTTTTGAAGACTGAAACAATTAAAAATTGAATGCATTTGAATTTATCAATTTCGAATGTAGAACGTTTTAAATTAAGTTTTAAGAATTAAACAATAATTTATTTTACACAGTATCCATTGGCATCCGTTCAAAATGAAAAAATGTACAGATTTTAACGTTGAAAATTGAGCTGTTTTAATTCAAAATTTAAACTTTATAAACTATTTTCAATTTTAAAATAGTTTTAAATTAATGAATTCATAATTAAATGCCTTTATTTTATTTAAAGTCCTATTCAAATATTGCTTCAGTCTAAAATATTCAATTTAATCCATTAAATTTGAAATTTTGTGATTTAAAAAAAAATTTCAACTTTCAGCAATATTTGACTGTTTATTTTATATCAGTAATTATAAATCAAACCTTCAAAACTAAACAACTTAAAACTGAACTGTTTTAAGTTTTTTAATTGTTCCATTCGCAAACATTTTAATTTGTAAGTGTATAAATAACTGTTGAACCATTCTTAACTAGAAACGACTTTTTTCGTTTCTCTAATTTTTATTGAGTTAGAAGTGATGAAATTATGGTTATTTTTTCTGAAATGGACGAGGCAATTTTTTATTTTTAACATTTTTATTAAGTTCAAAGGAAGAATTTTTTATTTTCATTTTGTTCTGACTTTTTAGAGGGACATTTTTTTAAAGATTTTTCTCGAGTTGGAAGGGAGAAAATGTTGGTTTTCAATTTTTTTTTTCAATTGGAAGGGAGACATTTTTTGTTTTTAAAGTTTGTATTGAGTTGGTAGGAACGAAATTTTGGTTATTAACTGGTTTTCTGAATTAGAAGAGGCCAATTAAAAAAAAAATGATACACATTTTTTTAGTTGACAGGGGGAAATTTGATATTTCTAACATTTAGATAAAAGGTAAGAACTTTTTATTTTCAATATTGTACTGAATTGAAAGAACATGTTTGATCTTTAAGATTTTTATTAATGTGAGTTGAAAAGAAGTGTAAGTTTTAATTTAGACCATTGAAGTGATAGTGTGGGTGTATATTTTTATAGACCAAAATCTTCAAACTGTTCAATTTATAAAAGTAAAACTCTTTTATTTTGCTATTAATTGGCAATTAATTTAAAAAAATTAATTGGAAAGTGTTAGAAGCTTTGTTTTAATACGTGTACATTATTGAGCGATTTAATAAAATATTGGTTAAGCTTCAATTTTAAAAGCTTAAGATTCAGAGGAGTTCCACTTAGAGTGCTTTAATTTACATTTCAGTGTTGATTTCTTCAAGTGCAAAAATTTGTAGTTTCAAGAGTTCAAATTGTTTTATTTCAATATCCGTGAAAAATGTTAGCGAACCGAGAATTTTATTACTATATTATAAATTGAGTTTATTAACCGTCCTCGAAGAAAGGGACCTAATGCGAAAAAAATGGATTTTCATTTTCTTACGTCAATCGATAGTTTCTGAGTTACTCTTTCATTTCCAATAATCAGAAATTGTTTAAGTTAATTTCTTTTTTTGTTATTAAGCTACAAACATAGGCATGATAAGCGTACGCGGAGACAGAACGAGAGGCCTACGAAAGCCATCCCCACCACTTACCACTACAGCTATACGTGACGTGTCCGTGAGCTCAATTGGCTCGTGCCTATAAGTGTAGTAAGTGGAGGGGGTGCTTTTCGTAGACGCATCCCTTTTACTCAAATTCTGGCTTGCGGACTCTGCTACGATCACCCGTCCTGTAAAATTCAGCTTTGACGCATTAGGTCCCTTTCTTCGCGGACGGTCAAATATTAAAGAAAGTGTTTTTGTTTTATTTTGCATTTTTGTCTGAATTGAAAGAGGCAATTTTTGTCTATTCAACATTTTTATTCAATTTAAGGAAAGATATTTTAATTTCACATTTTTTCTGAATTGGAAAAGATAATTTTTTTATTTATAACCATTTTTTAATTAAAGGGGGGGGGGGGATTTTTTCAATCTTTTTTCCTGAATTAGAGGAGGGTAATTTTTTATTTTTAACCTGTTTATTGAGTTGAAACAAGTTTTGGTATTAATTTTTTTCTCTATTGGACAAGGCCCTTCACTTGTTTTAATCATTTTTATTGAGTTGGATGTGACGTCATTCTGGTTACTTTTGTCTGAAATGGATAAAACAATGTTTTATTTTTAAAATTTTTATTGAGTTTAAGGAAAGAATTTTTTTCTGAATTTTAAGAGGGAAATTTTTTTGTTTTGAAGATTTTCCTCGAGTTGGAAGGGAGAAAATTTCTATTTTCAATTTTCCTGAATTGGAAGAGGGACATTTTTTGTTTTTAAAATTTCTATTGAATTGGACGTGCGGAAATTTGGTGCTTCTAACATTTAGATGAAAGGCATTTAATTTAAAATACTTAAATTGTAAAGTGTTAAAAGCTTCGATTTTATACGCGTAAAATATTGTACGTTTGAATAAAAAATTGGCTAAGCTTCAATTTAAAAAGCTTAAAATTCAAAGGAGTTCCACTTTGAGTGCTTTAATTGATAGTTCAGTTTTGATTACTTCAAGAAAAAAATGTGTAGTTTTAAGAGTTCAAATTCTTTAATTTTAATGACCGTGACAAATTTTTGCGAGCCGAGAAAAGACCGGAATATTTTTTCTCAATTAAAACGGCTATCCTGCGTTTACAGTTTCAAATTTAAATACATATTTTATCTTTGTTGAAATATTTAATCCGAGTGTTAATCTGTTATTAATATATTATAAATGGAGTTTATTAAAGATATATGTCAAACAAAGTGATGAGCCTTATGGGACTATGGGCGCCCCAATTGCGCGATGATCATATTTCATGAGCTCTATTGTTCTCGTTATTAGTTAAATATCATGTCACGGTCTCTTTTCAATTCAGGCCTGCACTTTCGTCAATCGTTTAATGCTGAAATATTGATATATTTTCTATATAAGTTACAGTTTTAGACGACCCTCTTTTCTTAAGTTGATGAATTTTCGGACGGTTTCTCATAATGTTTTCAATTACATGAATTGAACATTTCTAGTTTTTCTTCATTGCAATTTAGTGCATATAATAAAATTGAATTTGCCCTAAACCTACTTGTTTTGGCGATTTAAAAAACTTTTGGCATCTACTATTATGCACAATAATTTTTTTGTTTGAACTTTTGATTTGATATAAACAAAGTTGTTTAATAACTAAACAAAACTTCTATGTTAATTTATTTTAACCAAACTTATTATGGTAGACTGAATAAAAATATTGTGTTGCTCTTATAGTAACTAAACGTGTTGATGAATCACCGACAAATAACTTTTTAAAGTTGAGTATTAAATGAAAGGAAATTTTTAAATTTAAGATTTTTTTGTTCACACATTAATAAAAAAAATTAATAATTAATCATTTAGATGTTCAGATTATAGGCATTGTTTAATGTGTATTATTGAATGGATTCAGGAAGAAACTAAAGTTATTAATTGGACTGTTTCCTGATTTTAGAGTCAATTATTTTAAAATATTTATTTTCAAATAGAAATTAGCACGATGCATGGTACGCAGTTTTTATTTGTTTTGTCTTATAAAATAAAAAAACTTTTGAAACTGAAAATCATGTCAGTAAAAAATCCTGTAGAATTTACGAAAATCTTGTTTTACCAACAAAATCGTTTATTTTAGGGAAATACAATAAATGTAATTATAATTTTATATTAAATTAAAAATATTAAACAATTCTTTAAAACTACATATTTGAATAATTTTAATATGTTCGAATTTTATTTTGGTAAAACCGCTCTATTCTTCGATATTACTTATTTTATAAATAATTAAAGTTACCTAAATAATTTGAAACTTAGACTTACGGAATTCATATGGTGAATTTTTTTTCATTTGGAAAAAGATTTATCGAGGAGGAGGGGGTGAAAGTTTTGGAATTTTTCGTAGATATCGTCAATTTCGGCGATTCTAATATTCTTCTAATGAGCGATACAAAAATTTCGCCCGGTACAATTTTGACTGGTGTTTTACGCCCTTTCCAATGATCTTAAGAATTTTTTGAAAAACTAAATATCTGACCATCAAAAATTAAAGTTAAAAATAAATTGAACTTTTTTTTAAAAAAGGCATAATTATTATTTTTTTAATTGTTTTGTCTCAAAAGAAGGCTTAGTTTTTTCTCTTTAAGAGCTTTGAGGTTAAAAATTAGGAGTTTTAGTACCTATTTAATAATAAAAATAAACAATGAATGCTTTTTGACATTATTCCATTTGTTTTGGCGATTTGTAACTCTTCTACTGGGGATAAAAAAATGTTGTCGAATATCGTTTCGATAGGTTTTTTCACGTTATTTCCATTGATCATAAGCATTTTTTGAACAAAGAAATATTTGATCTTCAATTTTGCGGGTCAAAAATATATTTCACGTTTATTTTCATGATTAAAAAATAGAAATCTGACTTTTTATCCAAAAAACCTCTTAAAGAGAAAAACCTAAGCTTTTTTGAGATGAAAAAATATATATGCATACATAAAAATATGTCATTAGAAAAGATAAAAATCGCCGAAATGGACGGTATCTACGAAAATCCCAAATTTTTTAAACACTCTTTCTCGACAAATTTTTATCCAAATGACATCATCGGACAACTTTGATTTTTTGAGTGGGTACATTTGAGAAATAATAATACATTATTTATTTTAATACAGCCGGATTTTAAATTCCGACATTCCAAGTTTCAAATAATTTAAGTAGCTTTAATTATTTATAAAATAAATAATACCAAAGAATAGGGCTATTTTAGAAAAAAAAATGAAAATAAAATGTTTCATATATGTAGTTTTAAGGAGTTGTTTATTATTTTTATTATTTTATAATATAATATAATTTCTTGCACTTCATTCAAATAAACGATTTTGTTTGTAAAACAAGATTGGAAAAGTTTCTTTATTTTATAAGACACAACAAAGAAAAATTGCTATAAATCGTGAAATTTTTTTGTTTAGTAAAAATAACTATTATAAAATATTCTAATCTAAAGTTATGATACAGTCAAATTCATAACTTTAGTTTCTTCCTGAATACATTCTATAATACAAATTAAATATTTAAATGTAAAGCTTATGAATTTTTAGAGAAAAATATTTCCACATATGAAAAACATTGCTTTTTAATTTTTCTTTTATTTAATATTCCACTTATAAAAAATTATTTTGTACTGAACCAGCAATACATTTGGTTACTATAAGAGCAACTAAATAAATTTGATTAAAATAAATTCAAAGAGAGGTTTGGTTTAGTTATTAATCAACTTTATTTTTATAAAATAAAAAGTTTAAATAAAATTATTTTAACATTCTCATCTCAATGAAAAGGTATTGGTTTTATGTGAAAATTGCGTTTCGCGGATTTCATGAAATTTAATTTCGACGTTATCGGACTCACTATTGAGTATAAAAATGGATTTTACTTCGGTGTCTGTCGTCGTTGTAATCTGTAGACACTGTATCTTTGGAAGAATACATGCGATTGGATTGCCCTTCAGCACCTTGTTTCAAGGCCTGAAAATTAAAGACGAGTTCGTTAGTATTTTAAAAATTGAAGAAAACAAACGAAAATGATAATTTTAAGCCAAACAACGCACGATATGATTAAAAGTCCAGAGGAGAAAAACGTTGCTTTTTGAAAGCCCTACTAGATTATTATAAAAACTTGTTTAATTTTTCTGAAAAATCGAAAATTCAAATTTTGATCGCACAAAAAATAATGAAAAATCCAAAAATTACATTTTGCGGTCAAACTATGTAAGATACAAAAAAAGAAATGAAAAGACAAAAATTGTGCACCCAAAAAGGATCTACAAATTTGTTATGAATCACTTTTTGGTATGACACGTAGCTTTTGTTTTATTCGTCAAAAACTACATTAAAAAGAAAAAAATTAAATTTTCGGAGGAACGACACAAGCTACGAAAAAAATTAATAGACAAAAGTTGTTCAATCAAAAAAAAAACTAAAATTTTTTTATGAATCATTGTTTGATAGGATGCGTAGCTTTTGTTTTAATCGTGAAAAATAACATTAAAAATCTGCACCCCGCGCGGGCACATTCTCGCACACTGCACGCGCCGCACGCAAGTTTGAGCGCGCCTGGGGTGCGCGTCTGTAGCATCTCGCACTACGTGCTCGGTCTTCTTACTTCTCCCACATGTGTGCACAGATCTTTTAAAATTAAAGATCAAACCATCAGCAACTTTAATTTGGTGGTTGTGAATTCTCTTTTGTTAAAGCTCCTTCGGCTTCAACGAAAACATTCTCATCACATATCTCATGCTTCGCACTAGATTAAAATTTGTCTGAAAACGCAAACTTTTCTACGTTATGTGCAACTCTATTATATTAAATAATAAGAACCAATTTTATTTTTCATGATTACTTTAATATTTGTTCCTTATTTGGCAATGATCTTTATTTCAGCTACCCTGAAAATGTATCAGTTCAATAAATGTATATTATTATAATTCATAATATGCACTGATATTGAAACAGAAATATTTTCATTGTCTTGTTTTTATTGATAAATAAGTACATATCCTATAAAAATAATTATAAAACCAAGACACTGAAAATGCATCTGTTTTAATACCAATTATTCATATTATGAATTGTAATAAAATAAATTTGTTGAAATGAAACATTTTTCAGGGTAGCTGATATTAACATTTAATGCGAAATAAGGAACGAATCTTAAAGTAAACATGATAAATAAAATTTGTAGTTTATTGTGCACTATCTGAACAGGTTATCCTAGGCCGAGGTACATGAATAAATGTAATATACATTTGATATAACAGTATTGAAGATAATCTAGAAAAGTTCACATTTTTGACAAAATCGAGTGCAAAGCACGAAATACGTGATAAGAATGTGTTCAATAAAATCAAAAGAGTTTAACAAAAGAGAATTCACAATCACCAAATCACAGTTGTCGATGCTTTGAGCATTAATTTTAAAAGGTCTGTGTACAAATGTGTAAGAAGTACAAAGACCGAGCGCGTAGCGCGAGGTAAATACATTATCGAGCGCTCGATGCATTAGCTGCGCTCGATGAGACTGTGCACGCGCTGGAGGTTGATTTTTTTTATTTGATTAATCCGAGAATTTGATCAGTAAATCAGTACGTCTTCAAAGAATAATTTCCGCTAATTTACTTTGATTTTTGATGCCCCCCACTCTTATCGAGCCCTACAAATGCCCCAAAAAACTGCAATTGACAATTTTGCGCAAAAGTGACACATATAAGCTCCTTTTCCGCTTTTTCACATAAATTATTTTTATTCGACAAGTGACAAGTTTTTAGGAGTTTTTGAACTAATTTTTAATTGTTTAAACCATTTTCATTTGTTAAATTTTGGTGTTCCTACTAACTCATTGAAAGGAACTTTTTTACGTTTAATCGCACAATTTTTGATTGATAGAAAAACTGATA
>CAKNWT010265841.1:3251-17517 GCA_932066315.1 Andricus coriarius
AGTGCGATCATATTGTATTGTAATTTAATGTAATTATTTAAGTTGAATTGTGTACATGTACCAACATTTCTTCCAATGGATTTGATGAAAATTTCGAATTAATGCATTGCAGATTGTTTATTCAAACGGTGATTTCTTCCAATGAAATATATCAATATTTCATTTAAAAACATGTTTTGAATGTAACGTAAAACGGGTAAAGTTGCTCATATAGGGTAAAGCTGCTCACCAATAAGTTCGCACCAAATAAATTTCAAAATAAAGTTTGACAGCTCTACTAATTAAATCAATTCATAATCTTTATTTTTACCCCCAAAGAAATTTGATATTGAATTTCAAAATCTAAATTAGGAGGTTAGCAACTTTACCCTACATGAGCGATTTTAGCCCGTTTTACGGTACTTATATAATTATTCTCTTGTGAAAATCGCTTCAACTCTTATCGAATAAATGTTTTTCTTTCAATGCGATCAATAATTATTTATCTGGAAAAATATTTCTTTTACTTGAAGAAACCTAAATTACTGGATCCACTCATGGATGAATTCACTTTAAAGGATCGATTTCATGTACAAGAGAAAATATTTCTTAGGGTGTAAAAACAGATTCAAAGAAACTGGATTCTTAGCTTCCAAGAAATTATTTCTTTGGCTTCACTATTTTCACATTTATTGCAAAGAAATATTTCTTTGTGGTAAAGAAATATTAGAAAGAAATGTTGACATTAAGTCAATGCAGAAATTTATTTGCCTCTAAACAATATTTACATATCGAAGTAAACAAGTCCTTGATTCCAAGAAAAGAAACCAAAGAAAAGCAAAAAAGAAAGTCATTTTTTAGCAGTGTACAATCGCGTCGAACGTTAAAGGTCCACGACATTTTGCTACTTATGTAATCCATTTTTCCTTTCTCGCTTTCTAATAAGAGGCAAATTTTTTTTAAATATAGCATCCCTACAAATTTTTTTTGATATCAGGATGAACGTCGATTTCTCGCAGAATTAAAATAAAACTCTACGGACCCTCCAAGTCAGTTTTTTTAATAAAATACCTATTTTATTTAAAAAGGAGCTTTTAATGATGATTTTAATTTGTAATACGTACAGTTTTTTTTAGTGAAATACGTTACTGAGACTCTTGATAGAAATTTAAAAAACGTAGCTCCCCAAGCTCGTTTAGAAATAAAATTATTATACTATTTTTAAATCCATTGCCATTCGATAGTTTTATACTCTCCCACACGAACAATCAATTATTGTTGTGAAATATATTGATAGAATCTCAGAGTCTGACAGAAGTCAGAAGTCACAAGTCTGAGTAATATGTCAAAAGTGAAATAAGCTATTATTCACTGTACACATGGTAAGCGAGCACAAGTAAGGGTTTCGTAGACGTAGACTCAAATTAAAAAAAACAGTCATTTTTCTAATTTTGTAACCACTTTTATAAAAAACATTATAGCATATATGAAGAAAAGTGGGCTAAAAAAAAGCTTTCAGCTCATGGATTTTCTTACCCCTCAATTCCTCTATTTCTTCCCCTTTGGGAATTTAAATTGGGAATTTAAATAGGAAGCAGATTTTTCCCAAGTTTTCCAGTATTTTCCTACGCTCCTCAGTGGTCACTTTATGGCGCGAATAAAAAACTTTACAAGCCTAGCTTGAGCCAAATTTCGCTAAACAGGTACTTACCCATTCTGATTTCTTGATGATTCTTTTTTGGGGGCACCCTTTTAAAGCCTTTTTTAAACCTTGGCTTGAAAACAACTCAGTCCTAAAGTTTTATTTGCTTAGGGTAGGGTGGGTCGAGATGAACATAGGTGGTAAGATGAACCAGACAATTTTCTCGCAATCTATCATTTCTTTTGTAACTGTACTTTGCACTAATATCAGGAAGAACTTTATCAAACTTCTTTTTAAAAGATTTTCGCTTAATGTTGAATAAATTTGAAAAAAACGAAAATAAAAAGTTTAAGACCTGTATTCTGCTATTTTGCATTTGTTTAAAAAGTCCAAGAATCACACAAAATCACGTATTAGATGTTTTTCCAGTGGTTATTTAGATAGCTTATTTATTAAACCTTATGTTTTCAAAAAATTTTTATATAATTGTAAAACGGAAATAGGTGAAATTTTGATTTTACTGGCAAGTGTCATATTGGGCGGAATGAGCAACTATTCTGGGGCGGTATGAGCCACCTCTTTCTGTGCATTAACCTAACCTCTTAGTGTAGCAGTCAGTAGGTTTAGATGCAGTGTTTTATTGCATCAAATTGTGCAGTGTCTTTATTATGGTGCAAACGTATAAACAACTAATCTTGTCGAGAAAAATGCTCCGATAAAGTTTGACAGCTGCACTAATTATGGGTCTGTATTATAATATAATCTGAGTTGCTGGCAACCAGAAGAGAGCACTATTTTTCTGGTATATTTCTTAAGTAACTTTGTTTGAAAACTCGCGAAATGCTATAAAATGAGAAAAACATTGTTGTGATTGAAAAATACGGCAAACATATTTAAAAAACGGTTTAAAACCCCAGTATATATGAAATTCAGTGTCATGTAGTGGACCAGTCTAGTATTTGGGAGTTTTCTTATGGTAAAATTTAACCTTGACTGAGACAATGTACTCGAAACAGTCAAAAAATGATTATATTTATTTCTGTGAAACAATTATTAAAGACATGTAGATATAAATCGTTTTTCTATTCACTGTTTGTAGAGTTAGTAACGGTAGAGGTTGGGATTAAGGATTGCATCATTTTAACGTTGAATGCTTTAAATGTTCCGTAAAATTTTTGAAAAATATGTGTTAGATATGTTTTTGTTTTATAATACTCTAACTTAACAATACTCTTACTTATAAATAATATATAATAAGTCATTTAATTAAGTGGTTCATCCCGCCCCAGTGCCTGGCTCATCCCGCCCCAGGCATGGGGCAGTATGAGCCAAGCGCACTACTTTTTTATTTTCGTTTCTAATTCCGCATATACTTTTTTATTTACTTTTATCTTAACAAAATTATAATTAAAAATGTTTGTAGAATATATATATATATAAGGACTTACTTTCAAGGAATGAATAAGCATATTTTAAATACTGACGTTAAAAAGACAACTATGTTCATCTCGCCCCACCCTACCCTAAATTCTTCAGTTTTGAGTCAAGAAAAAGGATACCAAGACAAGCGATACGCGGAACCTTTTGAAATTAGTTTAAAGTGGTAAAAAAGTCAATTTTTTCGAAATTTCTCGATTCTGTTGCATTTTGTAAAAAAAACATTACACGGTCAAAATAAAGTATATAATATTCCACGTAAAGTTTAGATAGGTCCTGTCGAAAATATTAATTTTCGCAAATTATTTAGACATTGTTGTTCAGGGCGACTAACTTAACAGAATATTCCTGGTATAGTCAGATGATATCTTTGCTGTTTTTTCGAAAGATATCGTTATTAATTGACCCAAGTATCAAGACTGTAGAGAAGATTTTTTTAATTGGCATAAGCGTCGATAGTATTTATTTTTGTTCAGAAATCAGTCGCCGCAACTCCATTGTAAGTTATACCTTTCTTCATTTTCATTCGCCTTGGCTGTGATGTTCTTGAGGCTGGTGCCGAAAATTCAATAACGAACATTTTTCTTTTCTGGAACTCAAGGAGAACTATGTCAGGCCTTGATAGCGCGACAGAAACAATTGTCGAAAATATGAAGTTCCAGTATATGCATCACTTCTCATTTTGTACAATTGACTCTATTTCCCTAGAAGTGTTTAGCCGAGAGGTGACAGGGCTAATGTCATAAGAATGACAGAGATGATAATAAAGCAATTTAAATGGCGCTTTGTGCTTTTGGATGTACGTCGTTCCCACATGAGTTGGACAACTACACAGTATGTGTCGTAGGTGCTCGGGGTGTGCATGACACGTTCTGCAGCTATCATCGGGAATTTCTTGGCTTAAAATTTGGTGACGGTATGCTAAAGTTGAATTGGCATCATCTTGACACGCCAAAATGAAACCCTCCATGCCCGACTTCAATCCAGGTGATTTAAGGAAAGCAAACGTTATTCTCTAAGCAAACGGCATCTTCCACATTTCTGTGGAAGATGCCGTTCATCTTCTTGTCGAGGAGCTGTTCACAGAAGTTTTTCTCCTGTGCTTTCTGGATTAGGGCCTTCAGGAGTGAGTACTCGAGATGGACAATGTTTGATGCATTTGGCTCACCCTGTTATTGAAGTTAAGGCCAAGTGTTTTAGCAGCCTCCTTCGCTGCTTTGTACAGAAACGCTCCTTTGGCCACTTCTTCGTGTTCCCTGACTGTTTAAAGAAGAGGGTCTCTACCGTTTGCGACTATATGAGCTGTACCCAGAAAAATCCTGTCGTGAAGATATTTAAGATAGAGTATTCCGCGACCACCTTGACGGCGTGAGATGTACAGTCGCGGAACATACGACTTAAGGTGCATGCTTTTGTTCATGTGCATAACTTTCCGTGACGCGATATCGAGGGATCTGAGGTCGACCTTCGTACATGGAACTACTCCAAATGAATAGAGTACTTCCGGGATGGCAAGCATGTTCGTTGCAGATACATTGTTTCTCGCATACAGTTCGGAGGACCGAATCTGTCGGAAAAGACGTTTATATTTACATCAGAGACAATTCCTAATCGATGTTGCATCCTGAATGTGTCTTTGTGGCGCACGCTCAGGTATGTACAGGTCTCTCCGGCGCCAAGATGTCGTATAGCGCTTCTATCGACGAGATCAGGATCTTGAGATCATCCATGCTTTCGAATTCCAGTTTTTCCGCAGAAGTACCCTTGGAAATGGCAAAGTGCGCGAGATAGTGGCAATAATGTGAGGCAAAAGAGCAGAGAGCTCATGGTTTCACCCTGAAAGACAACTCTCTGAATGTTGACGTTGTTAGTTGTCACACGATGTTTTCCAGATGAGATAGTGAATCTAGTTTTTCAAAGCGACATCAATCTCTCTATGCACCTCAAGATGTGTGGATGAAACTTAAAGCTTTCCAACTGACAGATGATAAGTCTACGGGAGGTCGAATCGAAAGCTTTCCGGTAATCAATCCGGGACATTGATAGGTAGCGCTGGTATGATGCGTCTTTGTAGACAAATCTATCGATTAGCAGGTTTCACTGACATCCTGCTACGCCTTTCTTTGAGCCGTTATTCATACATTTCTCGACACACATGTCCGATTGTCTGAACAATCCAATCATTTAAGATAGCTGTGAAGATCTTGTGCAGCATGTACAGACAAGTTATTGGCCTGTAATTCTTAGGGTTAGCTAAGTTGCCCGTCTTTGGGACAAGCACTTTGCGTCCTTTCACCAACCACTCCGGAATAGGCTCTTCCGACTTTAGATATGAGGTGCAAATGCGGACCAGATGCTGGTGGATTGAAGGAAACTTCTTCCACAAGAAGGTCTGGATACCATCTCGTCCCGGAGCGGAATAGTTCTTCATGCCTGTTAATACTTTGTTTCACGTCCTTGGGAGTGATAGGTTGGCATTCCTCCTCTGGTTTGATGAGGGCACTGTACAGCTCGTTGAAGCTATTCATGTTCTTTGAGTTTTCTTTCAGTGAATACTGGACTTCGTAGACTTCTCTCTAATATTCCTCGACCTCCTCTGGTTTGGGCTGGTGGTCGACAGTAACTGCAGGGTCTTGGAAAAGTCGAGATGGGCCAGAGAAAAACTGTTGATTTTCACTGACCTACCTCTCTCTCCTCTCTAGACTTCTCCAAGCGTTAGATAGAACCCATATTCTGTCAAAAATATGCTGCTTGATGGGCAGCAGCTTTGACTTGTTGAGTGTATGATAACGGATCCTGTCGGAACCCTGGCAGTAAAATTCCTGTCAGATGTTATGTAGTCAATCACACACTGAATGTGGAACTCGAACTGTATTGTCGCCCAGCCTATTTTGGTGCTGAGTTGATGCATTCGTCTTTTGGTCTTATGATCAGCCGTTGGTTTTGTTTTACGCTTCGCATCTGCCAAAGTTCTTTCTGCATTATACACACTACAATTGATAGTCCAGAGGTCGAATTTTTCGGAAAAATCTCCACGAAGCTCGTCATCCAGTTCAGCCAGATCTTTGGGCTTGAGAGAAACCTGGATGTTGATATTTCTCCTCCTCCTAAAGCATCGCTCTTCCTCTATTGGATGCCTGCCCGCGGTTAGTCTGAGTGTCGCCTCTCTTTCTCTGTTGCCGACAGAGGGTTTTTCCAGGGTTCCTCGCCACAGTTTCGCAGACGTTGATGCAAAAAATACAAGAGCTCTGGGTGTTTCTCGAACCACACAGCATGCAGTCGCGACATGTAACCTTCTTGTTCAGGGGCCATACTGGTGTCATAGCACTCCAGCAAGTCGTCTCAAAGTCGATCCATCCACTCAAAAGTATTGAGATTTTTCCGGTTCATTGCATTGACTCTGTCTTGATTGGCTACCCCAACTCTAGGCTAGCCGGCATTGTTGTCTGACCCATTGTCGGGCAAAAGTGAAGATTTCAGAGAAAAACGTAAGTTTCTAGCATTACTATAGATGAAAATAATAATTTATTCAAACAATTAGGTTTGTTGAATTTGATTAATTATTACCTCGTACTAATTGAAAAGTAGATAAAAAGTGGAAAATTGTAGAAAAACTCGATTCACCTAACGTTGGACATTCTGAATAAACTTTACAAAAACGTCTTCTTTTTAATGCATTTATTTTCCTGTGGATTCGAACACATTTCCACTCTAATGAATCCCTTGTGAAAAAAATACTGATGGTGGGTATTGAATCCAGCACTTCTTTTGCGATTGAGTAATGTATTTTCAATACCTATTCGGGAAAAAGTATTAGATCCAATGCTCACGAATACCTTATTTTCATAAGGTACCGTATAGAAAGAGAAAGAAAAAATCACAAAATTCACAAGTTTGTTGAAATTTCCATGTTATAACCCTGAAGGGATGGACAATTTTTTTTCTTTTCTACCTTTCTGCCGGTATCACAAACTCAAACCTGACGATTAACTTATCTCAATCCTAATTATGTTAGAGCTAAAAAAATTTCTCATTTAAGAGTTGAATTCTCTCAAAATTCTGTATAAACTGTCCCAGGATGAAGCCAATTGGTCTATTTTTTAAGTAGATGTTGCAAAAATAGTGTAAATTTCAATGTTTTCTTATATTTTAGATAATATCCGAAATAATCAACATTTTGTTACTTTCATAGGCTCATTTTAAAGCTATTTTGCTACGGTATCACAACAGTTTATGAGAATACATATAAAAAATGTGCCTATCACAGTGGACGAACTAAAAATTGAAATTTTTCCAACTTTTTTGTTACAACTTTAAGTTCTTGCACTGCGATATGAATTTTTTTTAGATTTGTACTCATAAGCTGTTGTAATGCTCTGGAAAAGTCTGTAATCTAAGTATATTTTGCTTTTTTCAAAAGAATAAAGAAACATATCAAGTTCATCGGAAAAAGATACTCTTTACTTGTATTTTTATTTTATTTTTCAAGATCTTTACTGGTTTTGAAAATGGAATTAAAAATGAAAGCCGTGTAATGCAATACTCTTGCGTTCGGATGAAAAATACGGAAACCAGAGAATCATTTTATTCCACGATATGGAGGATCCGAACCATGAGCAAATTATTTCTTACTGCAATTTTGAGAGTGTTTCATTACACTTGAGCAAAAAACAGTACTTCACAGGCTAACATTTTTTGCACAAATAACAATAACTTTCGATACATAATACTTAGAATAATAATTGCATAAGCATAATCTTCAAAAATCCTTAATAAATATTGAAGAAATTAATGTAAAAAATAAACAAACTAACCAAATTAACGACTTATTATAGACCGCTCATAATATCATATGAATTCCACATAAAAATAGCGATTCTGCAGAAATAAAGTTTACACAGAAAAAATCTGTGAATTCCCTTGATATCTTTAAATCGTTTACAATTTCATTAAAATCCATGAAATTTAGAGTTATGCTGTCGTCTTTTCGAATTTTCAATACAAATTTAGACACGCTTGCTAGATTGGCTTTCTCGAAATAGAAAAAAATATATCTTAACAATAAACCGGCTTGCTTTCTTTAAATTATTATTATTTTGATTTCTTGTTTGAAATACGAATTAATCGAATATTCGAATAAGTCAAATTTCGAAGATTCGATTTGATTTTTGGATTCATTTTTTTTTCACCGGGAAAAAATGTAGTAATTTTCATTTTTTTAATTGTAACAATCTAAAAAAAATCAAGTCGGTTTGATGCTAAGTTAGATTTTTTTCTATTTCTAAAAATCCAATGTTCCAAGCGTGTCCAAATTTGTATTTAAATTCCTTTGGAACCCTTGAAATCTGTTAAAATCTATAGAAATCCCTTGAAATATTCAAAGTAGTTAGGAAGATGAAGATATAATTTGAAATCTCTTAAAAATACAATTAGTAAATTGAATGTATTCCCTAAAGTTTTCAGAAATCCTTTGAAATGCTTGGAAGTCTAAAAAATCGCGTAAATCTGGTAATTCCTTGAAACTTGTGGAAATCTCAAAAAATACTTTGACATCCCTTGACATTCTTTAAATTTCTTGAAGCTCTTTGGAATCCTGTAAGATAACTTAAAATCTTTTAAATCCTTCGAAATTTGAGTGATTTCTTCATATCTCTTGAAATTGTTGAAATCCATAGAAAACCTTGTTAAATACAATTTAATCTATTCCTAAACCTCTCTAGAACTTGGTCGTTTAAAACCGCTGATATATAATTTACATTAAATTTATTCAGTAAAGTTTTCAAAAAAAAACTTTCAAATTCCTAGAAATCTTAAAAAATCCTCGAAATGCTTGGAAGTTCAATCAAATTCTTTAAATCATATAAGGTTCCTCAAAATCCCTGGAAATATTTGTAATCGCTCGAAAGTACTTGAAATTTCATTCTCTGGAATTCAGTTATCTAGAAATCTCCTAAAGTCTTCGGAAATCCCAAAAAAAATTTGAAACCCCTTAAATTATTTTCATTTCTTGAAATTCTTTCAAAAGCCTTTTAACCTTGAAATTGCTGAAATGTGTAGATCCATTCAAATAAAATTTGATTTAAGTCTTTGCAAATTCTACAGAATTATTTGATATCATTAAAAATCCTTGGAAATCGTAAAAATTCATTAAAATAAGAAGAAAACATTTAAATTCCCTTCAATATAAAGTAATTTAAACTTATTCATTGAAGCTCTGTAAAACAAACCGTTAAAATCCCTTGAAATTTATGGAATCTCTAGGAATCCCTTGCAATTTCCTTCTCTAGAATTTAAATATGTAAAAATCCTTTAAAATCTTTAAAAATCATAAAAAATTCTTTAAAAACCCTTGAATTCTTTTCAGTTTCTTGAAATTTTTTGAAATTGTTAAAATCCATAGGAAAACTCTTCGAATAAAATTTAATTTATCCCTTAAGTTCTCTAGAAAATAATTTAAATACCTTAAAATCGCTTGATATCTTCAGAAAACGTTGAAATCTATTACAATAAGTAGAAATCAGTAGACATTTTTTGAAATGCATTAAATATAAATTAACATAAACTTACTCATTAACCTTTTTTTAAAAAAACCCCGTTCTGTTTTCAAGAAATCTTTAGAAATTCTTGAAATCCTTGGAGATTCAAGAAAATTGTTCAAATCATATGAAATTCCTTCACATACCTTAAAATCCCTTGAAATATTTGTAATCGCTCGAAATCACTTAAAACTTTATTGTCTTGAATTCAGTTACCTAGAAATCACTTAGAATCCTCAGAAACCTTAAAAAATTCTTTGAAATCATTTGAAAATTTGTAGAATTCTTTCCGGAGCTTTAAAATCTTGAAATTGCTGAAATCCGTAGAAATATTTTTATATGAAATTGAATTTATTTCCTAAAGTATGCTAGGAATTAGTTAGAATCCCTCAAAACCCCTTGAAAATAATATAAATTAAACTTATTCCCTAAAGTTTTCTAGAAATCCGTCCAAATTTTTTGAAATTCCTTAAAATCCTTGGAAATCGGAGAAATCCAATAAAATAAGTAGAAATAATTTGAAGTACCTATAATATTATTTGAGTCAAACTTATTTATTAAAGTTCTCTTAAAAAACCGTTGAAATCGCTAGAAATCTTTGTATTTCATGGAGATTCTATTACATTTTTTTTTAATCTTGTAAAATTCTTTGAAATACCTTAAAATCCCTTCAAATCTTTGGAATCGCTATGAATATTATTTGAAATCCCTTAAAAATAAATTAAATTAAATTTATTCCCGGATGTTCTCATACATTCTTTGAAATTTGTAAAATCTTCGAAACAAAAAAATTCTTTGAGATCCCTTGAATTTTTCAAAATATGTTAATATTTTTTTGGATCATTCAAATCATCCTATAATATTTATTATCCTTCGAAATTTTTTCAAATCCTTTTTGTCGCTTGCAATTGTTGAAGTTCGTAGAAATCCCTTGAAATTAAATTCAATTCATACCCCAAAGTTTTCTAAAAAAATCTCTGAAAACTCTTTAAAAGCCTTCCAAAACAATTTTGAAATTTCTTAAAATACCTTAAAATCCCTTAAAGTCTTCGGGATCGGTGGTAATTCCTTGCAATTTTTTCTTTAATATTTAGTTATCTGGAAATCTCTTGAAATCTTTGGAAATCCTACAAAATTGTTTTAAATACCTTGAAATTGTCGAAATGTCTGGAAATTGTTTCAAACGCCTTAAAATTTTGACATTAATGAAACTCGTTGATTTATTTATATTTTAAGTCTTTTGGAATTCTGTAAAATTTCTTCAAATCTGTGGAATCCTGTAAAATATTTTGAAATGATTTAAACTACTTCCTTGAACAATGATTTTTCTAGAATCGCGAAAAAATTGTAAGAAATTATTATAGGAATATCATTTTATAAGCCTATACTGAATTTCCTATGATATTTTTTCGTAAAGGGTGAACTAAATTTCGAAAGAAACTAAAAAAACTAACGGTTTTTACAGTAGTCGTTACTGATAAAAATATAACTAGTTACCAATTTGCTAAGATTTTACCAAAATAACTTTGTTACAACTATCGTCACCAAAAAAAGTAACTAGTCAAAAGAGACTAGTTATTTCACATCACTAATTATTTGATCTAATTTTTAGCTGACACCTCACATCAATCTTCTCAAATAGCTTTCTTTAAAGCCTTATAATATACGACTTCACGATATCTGATACTTTTACGCTCGTTAAGCGTGGAAGCTTAATTTTCACCATGTAACCAGTAACCACAAGGCAACTTCAAATTAACGGATAGCCTGATTTTTTTTACTTTTAGTCTCTTAGGTAGTTTTTAATTTAATTAAGGAACGTCCATTAATTACGTAAGGACTATTTTTGCAATTTTAGACCCCCTTCCCCTATTGTAAGGATGCTTAAGACTTTTTAGACCGCCCCCCCCCCCCTCGCACGCTAGATCAATTCTTGGGAGATTGTACAAAATGTTAAGGTACTCCAAGGTGTTTAATTAGATTTCCAGAGAATTCACTGGATTTCAAAAGATTTCAAAGGATTTTGTGGAATTTTAAGGAATTAAGAAAGATTTCCGCGAATTTAAGGGATTTTAAGAGATTTTAAGATATTTCAAGAGATTTCATAAAATTTCAAAATACATTATACGATTTAAAAATATTTTCAAAATTTTTTAAGGATTTTAAAATATGTCAACAGATTTGAAGAGATATAGAGGGGTTTTTGCGATTTTACGGGATTTCAACAGATTTTAAGCGATTTCAAAAGATTCCAAAGTATATACATGGATTTTAGAGGATCTTGTACGATTTAAAAATATTTAACGGAATTTCAAACTCTATAAATTTGAATCCTTTACAATTGTTACTAATGAATCAGTAAAACTGGCTAATTCATAAGTAAAAATTACAATAAATAAATAAAAATAATAATAAATAAAAAATTAGTAAGAATTTCAGTCGATTTAAATCTAGAGAAAAGTATTTACGAATATTATAAACGATTACATGGAATTTTAATATATTTTAATGGATTTAGAAAGATTCTCAAAGACTCCCACGAATTTTAAAGATTTCAATTAATTTTAAAGGGATTTCAAAGATTCCAAAAGATCTTCTGAACGATTATTAGAGATTTTAAGGAAAATCGTCAGATTTCAAAAAAATTAAGGATTAAAGGGATTTTAATAAATTGAATTACACTGTGATCGATCTCAAGAGATTCTGAAAGATTTTTACGAAGTTTTAAGATTCCAATGAATTTTAACGATTTCAAGAGATCTCTTAAGGTTTCGAAATTTTTTTTGAATTCCCAGGATATTCACCGATTTTTAGATATTTTAAGGGATTCCCATGCATTATAAAGCATTATATAGTATTTGAAACATTTAAAACAATTTTAATTTTAATGGGTTTTAAGATATTTCAACAGATTTCCAAAATTTCAAAGGATTTTAAGAGATTTTAACGGATTTTTATGGGTTTTAACGGATTTTCATGGATTTTGAGAAATATAAAGGAGCTTTGATGATTTTATGGGATTTTGTGGAGTGTTAATGGCTTTTAGAAGATTTTAATGGATTTTAATAGATTGTAAGCGATTTTAAAAGATTTTCAAAGATCAGAGAATTTTAAAGAGATTTTGATGATTTCAAGGGATTTTGTAAGATTTCGAATTATTTCACGGAATTTGTAATGATTTTAAACAAGTTTAAGAGCTTTTAAGTGATTTCTATGAATTTTAAAGGATTATAAGAGATTTTCATCGGATTTCAACCATTTGAATCAATTTCAAGAATTTGACCAGTTCCAAAGGATCTTGAGGGATTTTCAGTGATTCTAAAAGATTTAAAAATAAGTCACTGCAATACCGAATTACTTGCACGACTTTTGAAGGATATCAAGGGATATTAATGAGCTTTCGAAGATTTAAAGAAATTTAAAGAGAATTCCAATTTTTTTTAAGATTTCAAAGAAATTTAAGAAATTTTAACACATTTTAAGAAGTATAAAGGAATTTAGATCACTTGACGGGATTTTGAGGAATTTTAATGGCTCCTAAAAGATTTGTATATATTGTAAGGGAATCCAAGAGATTTGGAAAGATTTCAGTAAATTTTGAAGGTATTCCGATGATTTCAATGGAATTCGTATGATTTCGAAATATTTCCCGGAATTTTAAACTTTTCAACCAATTTTTTAGCGATTTTGAGGGACTTTCAAGATTGTGAACGGTTGTAAGCGATTTGTCTGATGGTTTAATGATTTTAAGCGACTTTACGGATTTTTACAGTTTTTAAAGGATTTTAAGCGATTTCCGGGAAGCTCAGTTATTTTAAAGAGATTTAATTAGATTCTGTACAATGTCCATGAAATTCAAGAGATTTCAAAGAATTTTCACATGATTTAAAAAATGTTAAGGGATTTATAAACTTTGTAAAAGAATTCACAGAATTTCAAAGGATTGCAAAGATTAATTTGATACTTATTGGACGTATACCTGATATGAAATATTACATTATTAAAATAAATAAAACAAATGATGATATAATGTGTATAATATGTTAGAAATTCTGTGACCCCCCCCCCCACCCTTAAGTAGCATTCATAAAATCCCTCCTTCCACGAAAAAACCTTACATAATTAATGGACGCTCGATGTGAGCGTTCCGCTCAAAATGTGCCCCCCCCCCCACGACCCTACAGCTTACCCTAAGACTTAAACATGATGATTTTCAAATGCGAATGAGTAATAAATACGAAAAAGTATTGTTTGTTTAAAAAAATTAGCACAAATCTAGGCCCCGAAAGCTAGGACCACGACCCCTCACTTAAGATTCGATCCCTACACTGTAAAAAAAAATCGGTTGAATTTTACATCGCTAGACGATGTAAATAAAAGGACCTTCGTGTGTCAGAGTAAGTTTACGAAATTTCGTAAAAATCCACCTAGCGATGAATTTTGCAATTACAGCTGTTGCGATATTCCAATTCGGTCGGTAATTTTACACACGAAAAAGTAAAATTCATTCAGTGAAAAAAATAAAATAAAATAAAAATTATCATCAGGTGACAGGATTCGAACACTCGAAACTTGAACTTAGGACAATTTTATGGATTATTTTGAATAGCCGATTTTTCCGTTCAAATAGCAGACAATGTTAAAGACAAAATAGGAATAACTAGAATTTTAT
>CAKNWT010265878.1:2491-14107 GCA_932066315.1 Andricus coriarius
AATTAACCGATGTCCCTGGGATTTTGAAACTAAAGTAGGATTCTAAATAGGAAAAGCTCGGTTTTCGAAAAAATCGAAAAAGGAAGCACTTGTTAATAACTTTTTGTAAACTAAAGTTTATTCACTTCTTAAAGAGTCTTCAAAGAATAATTTCCATTCAACAACTTTTAATTTTTACCCCCCACAACACCCTTGTATTCTGCCCAAAAAATGCAAAATAGCAGTTTTATTAAAATATTTTATGTAAATTTATACTGAAGATGGTATTTTTTTGGACTTTTTGAACGTGAATTATTTTTAATCGATAAGTGACAAGCTTACCACTTTTTTGTAACTAATTTTTAATTACATAAGCAATTATTATTTGTTTAAACGATCTTTTGTTTCTCCATTAAATCGTGAAATTTTTTTGGGGACTAAATGATACAGTTGATCAATAACAACAATAATATTTCTTGTTTCAAATATTTGGTGACTATTTAAACAATTTTAATTTCTTTATACAATTTTTTCCCTGTTAATCGTGAAAAGTTATTATTTTCTGGAATTAATGACACAATTAACGGATTCTGGCAGTAATATATTTTTTAAGGATATTTAGAAATTATTTAAACAATTTGCATTTGTTGATACAATTTTTTTCACTCTATAAATCTTGAAAAGTTATTATTGTCTGCAGCCAATAGCTCAGTTAATGAATATTAAGAGTGATATTTTGTAACATATGAAAGACAGTTTACAAGTCTTTAGAACAATTTGAATTTGTTTCAACCATTTTTCCCCTGTAAATCTTGAAAAGTTACTCTTTTTTGGAATTAATTATACAAATTGAAGAATGTAAAAAGTAATATTACTTTGATTAAAAAATTCAGCAATTATTAAAACAATTAATAATCATTTACTTGCGCTTTTTCATAGGAAAGGTGGACAAAATTCTAGTTTTTTAATATCTTTTACACCATGTCGCTTATTATTCAGTATTTTTTTATTTCAGAAATTATACATTAATTTTTTAAATAATAATAATTTTTGTATAGAATTTTTTTGTCCAGTATTATTAACAATAATTTTGGAAAGAAGAATTTCCATCTTTTGATGGATTTAAGGAAAAAATTACAGATGGATAAGTTTTATTATAGATTGAAATTAAAGTTTCCTTGATTCTGATTTCACCAGATATTTCAAACTGATTAACAGTTGAATAACCTTTAAAGATTGTTCGATAGAGAAGTTAATTAAAGTTAATTTTTTTTAAATGTACAATTATGTTAGAAAAATTGATCCCTTTTAATACCCCATGTTAATTTCAAAACCCCGGGGAACGGTTTTATAATCACCGATATAAAAAAAAGGGATTTTATTTTTTTGGAAAACGAAAAAATTGGGGGAACGGATCACAAAAAATCTGAAATTAAATTTTTGGACAACCCTATTACAACACGGTTGATGTACCTCCACAATTTTAGAAATGTCTGAATTTCGATAAGACATTGGGATGATTGCTTCTTATTATTAGCATTTTAAGCGTTGCAGCTCATAAACATTAGAATAAAAAATTGATTCAAGAGATTTTGTTAGTATGACACTAGTTACAGACAATTTAAAAATAAATACTTGTATATGATGTTTTTATTTACGTTCCAAGAGAAGAATGTAGTGAAGTTTGAAAGTGAGGCTTGGGAATCCATAAAAATGTGCATAATGAGATTATACCATGCCTTTCAAAATAAACTTTCTAGAGAGCGTTATAAAGTTTAAACATTAGCGCTCTTTTAGTTCAATATATTTTTGGTTCATTTGTTCGATCCCCCAAAACTTGTTCATTTTTTGAAAAAAATTAAGTTTTTTCCATATCTGTCGAAAATAACCCATGGCTTTTAAAATTAATACGGGATTTTGAATGGGAAAAGTTCAGTTTTCGACCAAATTTAAAAAAGAAGTACCTGGCACTAACTGTTTGTCAATTGAAGTTTAGTTACTTTTCAAGCCAATATTTGGCAATTATTTAAATAATTTTCATCAGTTTAAACAACTTTTTCCCCTGTAAATCGTAAAACTTTATCATTTTCTGGAATCATTGACGCAGTTAATGAATGTTTAAAGTGATATTTTTTGTGAAAGACAATCTGCATTTGTTTCAACAATTAATAATCATTATTTTACTTGCGTCTTTTTGTAGGATAGGTGGAGAAAATTCTAGTTTTTTCATATCTTTTACACTACATATGTCGCTTATTATGCACTGTTTTCTTATCTGAGAACTTGTAACCTAATTTTTTAAACAATGATAATTTTTTTAACAATTTTTTACAGTCACGGTATGCATTCGAAAAAACTAGAATTTTCTCCACATTTCCTATGAAAAGGTAATTGTTATATTAATTGTTTAAATAATTATTACAAACTTTTTTTTACAAAAAAGTATTACTCTTGAAATTCATTAATTGCGTCATTAATTTTCGAAAATAATAAATTTTAGCTTTATAGGGGGAGAATTATATTAACAATCGTAAATTGTTTGAATACTATCATTGTCTAGTATTACGGCATTTTCTTGATATTCTTTCTGTCATTGGTTCCAAAAAATACTAACTTTTCACAATTTGCTGGACAAAAATTATAACAATAGAAATTGTTTAAACAATTGCAATATATGATAAACAAAAAGTATTATTTTGTACATTTATCAACTGCATTATTTATCCCAAAAAATAGTATTTTTTCACAATTTACAATTATTGTTCAAACGAATAATAATTTTTTTAACAATTCAAAATTAGTTACAAAATACTTCAAAACTTGTCACTTATCAAATAAAAAAAAATTGACGTTGAAAAAAAATACCGTCTTTAGCATGAATTTTACATAAAAGTGCCATTTTCGATTTTTCGGAGAATTTTCCGGGCAGAATACAAGAGGTAGGGAAAGGGCAAAGAAAAGAATCATAGAGTGGAAATTATTCCCTAAATATTTCTTATGAAGTAACTGAAATTTAATTTACAAAATGTTAATAACAAGTACATATTTTTTACATTTTTTCGAAAACTGTACTTCCCCATTTAAAATTCCATGTTACTTTCAAAAGCCCGAGGGCACAAGTTAATATTAACCGATTTAAAAAGAAAATACGGAATTTGTTTTTCCAGAGAACGAATAAATTGGGGGAAATCTATTATTCAAAATAATTTGTTTAAATTACTAGATAGTTTTTATTCAATTTTTATGTGATATACCATATCATTTATTTACTACTATTTTTACGAAATTAAAGCTTGGGTAATTATTATTTTAATGGGCTTAAACTCGAATAATGTCCCCTATTTAATGCACACTAATTTGGGTTATTATTTTCAAATAATTGAAAAGTATAATGGTTTACGATATGCATAACACATTTGTTTTAAAAGCTGAAATCAACTTTAGTTTTTGTAATTTGGACTTCAGATTCGTAATCAGAAATCTCGTAAACTTATAATTTTGAAGGTCCACGACATTTGAAAAAAATTTTTTTATTATTTGTAAAATTTTTCTGTAATTTTTACTTTAGATTTATGATAATAAACTTCGGAAACCCTCAGGTACGAATTTTCATGAAAATCCAAAAACATGTCAATTTGTCAACCACCACATTGGATCCGATACTTGGGATTTTGCAATTTCAACTTCAGATTCATAAGAAATCTCAAAACTTCTAGATATAATGTTTTAAGAAATTTTGTATGAAAATTTTTAATTTTCAACTGCCATATTGGATCTGCCATTTTGGATTTTGTAATTTTTACTTCAGATTTATAATCAGAAGCAACGAAAACCCCTCGGTACAAAATTTCATGAAGTTTGAACCAAAATTTAGCGTCATATTCGATCCGCCCATATTAAATTTTGTGATGTTGACTTCAGATTCATAATCACAAATCTAAAAAACTCTTGAATACAAAGTTTCATGAAATTTATTACAAAATTTATTATTTGCCCACCGAAATATTGCGGTCTGCCTCCTTGAATTTTGTAATTTTGACATCACATTTATAATCGGAATCTTCGGAAACCCCAAAGTACAAAGTTTGATCAAATTGTCTAATTATGTAATTTTAAAGTATTCTGAAGCTTAAACACTCAATTATTTTAAAGGGAGCAATTTGTTATTGCAAAATATGTCAATAAGTCTGAAGATATCATGGGTTTAGAATTGAAGTTATAATTTGTTATAGCCATACAAATTTCTTAGCAATATAAATTACAAATCGAAGAAACAATTTTTCAGTGACGATTAATACTGTTGTTGTTGAACTGAGTGTTATCCGCACATAAGTTATCATCAGAGCAAAATAATTCGATTCATTCACATTAGAAGGCCTTGGATTATATTGCTCCTCAACCTACTTCTGCAAGTGACGTTATCATTAACCTTGACATAAAGTAATCCTCCACTTGGCTTTACTCATAATATTACAACAACAAAAATTGATTCCTTTGAGCTTTTATTAATGCTGGAAAAGACACTTTGAATTATACAAACCATTGCCCATCACATTTTCCAAAACATTTTTATAAAACGGGCATCGAAATCCTGCCCAATTATAAGGATGTAAGCATCGCAGAATCATCACAACATCCCGTAGCAGTCAAAAGTTTATCAACACTCGTGACATCCTATTTATGAATTGTCGACTCGAAATTAAGATTGAGAACATATGCCACAAAGGATTGTAAAGCTGGACTGAATGTTTCGAAAGTGCGAGAACTGATCAATTCTGATAAAAAATTTAATTCAAGTGCCTTTTATTTTTTATTGTTTCTGATCTTTAACCACAGGTCAATTACATAATGGGAAATCCTGACAATCCTAGTTATATTGTGGGAACATTTACAGATTTGTCCTAATCAATTACCTTTTTTCAAAGGGTTTTCAACACTATTTATGCGGTATTGTACATAATATTTTATGAGGTTGGAGTTCAGTGGTATATACAAGCAATTATGGATGATGTTTTTGGACCTAGAGTTCCTCCACTTAGAGAAATTGCAACAAAAAAAACTTCTGTCGTGGTGACTAGTACACACTATTCGATTTTTGAAGCGAGACTATGTGTTCCAAACGTAGTCGAAATTCGAGGAATTCATATTGTTCCTCAGAAACCTTTGCCAGAGGATTCAAAAAAGTTTTTGGATGATGTCCCTGAAGGTGTTCTTCTCTTCAGTTGGGAATTCATGGTTAAAACTTCTGCTTTGCCGAAAAAGAAATTGGATGCTATAATTAAGGTGATTGGTAGCATTCCAAGAAAAGTGATTTGGAAGTGGGAAGCGGAAAAAATTCAAGAAAAATCGAAGAATTTTACGATCAAGAACAACTCCCTCAGTTCGGTATAACGAGTATGAATGTTAGATTATTGAGTCTGCAAATTTAAAAGCAGGATATCGCAACCCACTATCCTATGATTTTTTTAAACTGATTTATTATTTATAAAAACTAAAACGTCGATATTGCAGTGAAAGTATTTTTGCAAAAATATAAATCAGGTTGGAATCAGTATATGCAATCAACAATGAAGAATACATTTTTCTGGTATAAAGAAACATTATATATAATAATCTACGACTTGGAAGTTTTTTCCCTTGATTTTTAAGTTATTAATTTTTTAATTTAGATTAAAATGATTAAATTTTGAACATCATGATGCACAATCTTTAAAGTAATAATTTTTAATGACTTAGTTTCAAGATCCTAATTTGAAAATGCTTCCATTGTTAAACGAAATGGCATTGATTTTTTTGACAAAAATATAATTTTATAGTAAAAAAATCTGCCGAATCACTTTAAATGTTACTTGATACTACATTATATGATGCTTCTAATCATATTTATTTTCTTCGAAATTTCTATATTTTCAATTTATAATTATAGTTTGAAATGTGTAATTATAAAACAGTTTAATTTTGTAGGCCTTGAAACTAAAGTTTTTTTTTCTTCAGAAGCAAAGAGATCCAAAATAGAGGGTAAAAATAGAAGCAAAAAATAAATTTGACTTGTTTTTTTCAATTTATGGTTCTTTTTTTATTTTTGTTTTCTGAAAGAAATAGAAGTTCTATACTGAATAATTTTAGATTTAAATATTCCCAATTGTTTGTTTTCAATTTTATACGTAGAAAATGGTGTATTTTTTTAAATTCTTCGAAATCGTAGAATATAAAAATGAATGACTTGATAGTTGCACAATTTCCAGTTTAAATTAATCGTAATTAAAAAATCTTACATTAGGTGCCCCCAAAATAAATTCAAAACTATGAAAAATCAAGAAAATTTTTCAAATTCAAGCCTTAAAAATGAGATGATTGTAGGAAATTGGCATTGAAAAGTGAATTATTTCTTATTTCAAAATCTTCCAAGATATTAAATAGTTCAAACTCAACTGGAAAAATGAAAAGAATTTCGAATTGAAATACTTAAATTTGTACAATTTCAATAATTGGAATCATAGCGATCTCGATTTGTATTATTTAGAAGAAAAAAATTAATTTTTAGTATAATATCTTAAAAATGTCCATTTTTCTGTTGAACATTTTGAAAAATGAATCATTTTCAGTTGAAAAATATTTGATGGAAATATTTCAAAAATTAATAATAATTTTAAATGAAGTGTTGAAAACTAAAGAATTTGAAATTAATAAGTTAAAAGTTGAAAATTACTGCATTCTGAACGTGTTTTTATAACAATTTAATTTTAAAGGTTTATAGTTAAACATTTGTCCATTTTAAACTTTGAAATAGAGAAAATTAAAATTTTTTATTCAACAGCAATGTAAAACTTTAGCATTTTAGAAAATTTGACTTTGAAGCATTGAATTTAGTTTTAGATTTCAAATTGTTCAATTTTATTCGTTTAATCTTGAAAATTACTTAAAATCAAATGTTTTTAATTATTTAACTGTAAACCCTTTCAATTAGAAATAATATGATTGCAATTACAATTTTTATACGTTTTGTAATTGTCCTATTTTAGAAATTTCAATCTGAAATCATTCAATTTTGTCATTCTTCAATACAAAATAAAAATGTTTAATTGTGAATGCCTGGAATTAGAAATGATACAATTTCAACTCCTTTCTAATGAAATCGTCCAATTTTCAAAAAAAGTTATGCTTTTATTTAGAGATGGTACAAGTTAAATTTCCTTTCATTCTATTCGAAATATTGTCCTTTCTCAATTTCTGCTTTAAAATGACCAATATTTACACTTCCGCTTGTACAATTTGCATGACCTGGCGAGCGCTGAATGCTCGTTAAATGTAGAGAAAATAGGTTTCCTTCGGCGAGATCGTAAAAATAAAATATCCTCTCCTGTGTAATATACAATGCCTATTATTTTTTCTACAAGAAAAGACAGCATCTTTCCAATCCAGTGAAAGTTATTGGTGAAAGTTAAGGTTTGATGGTCCAAGTTGTATGACCAAAACGGAATATACGTTCGTCGCAATGCATTGAGAATTATATTATTCTGAAAAAGTTGTCTGGATCGTTAGCTGAAAAAACTGCCCTGAAAGTTAAAAATTGGCACAGGAATTGAAAGTCCATTTCTCATTAGAGGCTGTTCAAAAACTACGTCACATAGCCTGGTGGGGAGGGGGATGTAACAGATTTTGTGATGAAAAATTTAAAATGAGTGATTTTACCTTACAAATAAAGTATATAAATACAGACTTCACAGTCTTTTCCCTATTTCCCTCTTTTTCCCTTTTTTGAAGAATTCATCTTTTCTCCTGTCTTCAAGAAACTTCCCCCTTTTCTTTTTTTCCCCTTGAATGCCAACTGAATTAATAAAACCCTATAAGAAAATCCAAATAATACAATATTTTTGGTTCAAAATTCTACTATTTGGTTGGAGATTTAACTGTCTTGTTGAAAATCCTTTTCTTTTGTTTAAAATTAATTTTTTTAATTAAAAATTTAACTATTCTGTTTTTGGTTAAAAATGGATCATTTTCAGTTGCGAATTGAACTATTCAATTTTTCATTGGTAGTTCATCTTTTTTGGTTGAGAATTCAACTACTGGCTTGAAATATGAACTACATTGTTAAATATTCATTTTATTGGTTGATGCTTTAATTATTTTGTTGCAAATACGTTCTTTTTTCGTTGAAAATTAATTTTTTTAATAAAAGTTTGTTTATTACATTATTGGTTGAAAATTGATCGTTTTTAGTTGAAAATTCCGTACTTTGGTTGAAAATAAATCTTTTTAATTATAAATTTAACTGCCTGGTTGAAAGTTGAACTACTTAAAAAAAAAATAATTTTATTAATCGAAGATCCGCCTCTTTGGTTAAAAATTCAACTATTTTCTTAAAAATTGTTTTTCTTTTCAGTTAAAAAATTAATTTTTTTAACTGAAAAATTAACTATTCCATTTGTGGTAAAAAATTTATCTTGTTTGGTTAAAAATTCAACTAGGTCTATAACTTAATTCCTGCGGTTTGCTAAGAGCTGGCGAAACTTGATTATTATTCCATCGTTCCAAACATCCGACATGCGCTGGAAAACTACTGTCGTTGTGCATCTTTTTCAGTATATGTCATTCATTTGTAGCGTAAGCAGCTATAATTTTTGTTCACTTAAATATGTCGAACTTTGTGCCTGAAATAGTATATTGTGTATCGAGGGCGTAAAGAAGGCTATTTTGACGAGTGTGAATTTGCTGCACGAGCGAAGCAAGGGCAGCAGTCACACGAGGCAAAATAGCTTTACGCCCTTGATACACACCATACTTTTTGTCCCCCTCCTTGAAAACAAGCATGTGAAGCAGATAGAGGATGTTTGGTGTACTTGACAATTTTAGCTTAGAGGTGAAAGGAAGAAATAGCGTACTTTGCAGAAGGGAGACTGTCGGGTCTAGCAATACAATTTTTTCGAAAATAAAGATCAATTCCTCCATATTCTCACTTGCGGGTGACAGTGTATGTGTAGCAGGTGTACAATTTTATGTAGCGGGCGTAAACTTTCATGTGTAGCGGGCGTAAAGTTTTTGTTGGCCCGGCGACGGAGTGCGCATGAGCAAACGTCACTGGGCTGCAAGCCGCCACTTTACTACGCCTGCTTTGCGTGCATGCAATGGCGCGTTTTCAAGGGGGGTGGGACAAAAAAGTTTTTTTGCGGGGAGTTCTTCTTCATTATTTTCATATGAAGAAAACTGCTGCCGAAAGTCATCTTATTTTGGTGGATGTGTATGGTCAACATGCTCTAGCTGAGCGAACGTGCCGATTTTAGCTTGGAAGACGAAGAACGTCCTGGGCAGCCAAAAAAGTTTGAAGATGAAGAACTGGAAGCATTACACGATGAAGATTGTTGCCAAACACAAGAAGATCTCGCAGAGTTTTTGAGAGTCACTCAAGCAGCCATTTCAAAACGTTTACAAGCAGCCTGATACATTGAAAAGCAAGGAAATTGGGTTCCACATGAACTCAAGCCGAGAGACGTTGAAAGGCGGTTTTCAATGTCCGAAATGCCGCTGGAACGCCACAAGACGAAGTCCTTTTTGCATCGGATTGTTACTGGTGATGAAAAATGGATCCGTTACGACAACCCCGAGCGCAAAAAATCATATGTGCAACCCGGCCAACTAGCCAAATCAACGGCAAAGTGATCCATGGTGTGAATGTGATTCTCTGTATTTTGTGGGATCAGACGGGTGTGCTTTATTATGAGCTGCTAAAACCGGGTGAAACCATCAATGGAGAACGCTACCAAACACAATTAATCCGTTTGAAGAGAGCAATAGCCGAAAAACGCCCAGAATATGCGACTAGACACGAGGCAATAATTTTCAATCATGACAACGCTCGGCCCCATGTTGCTATTCCGGTTAAGAACTATTTGGAAAACAGTGGATGGGAAATTTTACCCCACCCGCCTTATAGCCCAGACCTTGCCCCTCGGACTACCATTTGTTCCAGTCGATGCAGAACGCCCTCACTGGAATACGGTTCACATCAGGACAGGGTATCAAAAATTGGCTTGATTTATTTTTGGCCGCCAAGCCGGCGCAGTTCTTTTGGGATGGAATTCACAAATTGCCAGAAAGATGGGCAAAAGTCATAGCTTCAGATGGGCAATACTTCGAATAATACTATGGTATAACAATTATTATTATATAACATTATAAGTTTGAAAAAAACCGCACGAATTAAGTTATAGACCCATATTTGCTTACAAATTTGTGTATTTTGTTGTAAATTCGTCTTTTGTGGTAGAAAATTGATTTTCTTGATTGAAAATTCAACTACTTGGTTAATCGACTTAAGTCAAAATTCATTTAATTAGTAGAAGATTAATTTCTGTGATTGAAAATTGTACTATCATGTGGAAATTTTTTTTTTTTTTTTGTTCAAAGTAAACGTTTTGAAACGAAAATTTAACTTTTCCTTTTTTTGTTCAATATTGATTGAATTTAATTTAAAATTAAACTATTGTTGAGAATTTGTTTATTCTTTTCTTGCAAATCAACTTTTTTTTCAATGCAAATTTAAGTGTTATATTTTTCGTTTAAAATTGATCATTTTTAGTTTAAAATTCAACTATTTGATTGAATATTACCTTTTTTATTGAAAATGTATATTTCTGGATTAAAATTCAACGTTTTTGTTGAAAATTCTATTATTTTCGTAGAAAATTAAAGTATTTGGTTGGAAATTAACATTTTTGTTAACAATTCCTATTTTTAGGTTGAAAATTCATGTTTTGATCATCCTTTTTGTTGAAATACCAACTATTACGTTTTGTTTTTGAGAATTCATATTTTTTTTATTAAATTCGACTTCGATTTTTGGGTTTTGACATTTCCTGAAAGTACATCATTTGAAAAATATTTTCTGAAAGTCTTATTGAAATCTAATTGAAATTGTCGAAGTTATTCAGCCGGGAGCGTAGGCGGGTCTGTCTAGGGAGTCTATGCCACTGATCTATATAGTAACTGGATAGCGTATAGAACACGATTTTCACGTATAGTAGAACTTCGTACAGTAACTTCTTTAGCAGAGGGCTTATTATATGGGCCTGGAATTAATGATACGGTGTCAGTAAAAAAAAATAAAAAATAAATATATATATATATATTTGTATATATATGTAAGTGGTATTTAAAACTAACTTTAAATGCGTTTTTCTCGAAACGACGTTTTCAAAGTTGGTGAGCATGAATTCTAGCAAACCGCTAAACCGATCATTTCCAAACTTGGCAACCTTTTTCTGATATGAAAAAGCAGTCCTTAATTGAAGGATTTTTTTTTCATGGAAAACTTTTTTTTTTATTTTAAAATCGAATGTGTTTTTTTTGTTGATAAAAATCGATTTCTCAACTTTGACTGGCCGACATTTTGCCAAAAAAAATTGAATGTCCCAATTCCTTCGGTTAAGGACTAGAAAAACCTATAATTCATTGAAATATTTTTGATTTTCCCATTTCGGATGATCGAGTCCTGAGCAGTGTTGCTCACCGCAATACACCTTCAAAAAATCATACTACGGTGCATCAGTAGTAACTCATGAAATAATGTGTATTCTTAAATGAAAATTAGTGTAAATTAGGTTTATATGATACTCCTTCAAATATGCAAACTTTTAC